>BCLG01001861.1:20675-34832 GCA_001602295.1 Zoysia matrella
AGGACATAGGATCATACACAATGACAAGATCATCATAATATACGGCATTGGTGTATCAAACAACTCATTGTTTTTAGAATAATGTTCAAAGTGCATTATAACTAAGTGTTCAACAGCTACGGTCATATAATTTCCTCACCCCAGTCCGCATAAATTATCTAGGTTTTGCAAGTCGACTGCCTTTTTCATTTACACTCTCAAATAAAAATATAACCTATATGTATGTTACAAGTTGTTCTAAATTCTCTGTTGCAACCTTAATCATTTGAGCATGGGTATAACGTCGATGCCCCTTTCATCTTGATTAACAAATTGGGTCATTCTTTGCAGAATAAAAACATTCATATTTATTATGCAAATAAAAAAGTAAATTATTTATTTGCCCCTATCTTAGGAATTTGTCTTTTATTTGTCACCACAGAGTCTCAATGCTATGAATACTCATGTTTCAAAACTCAATCCCTTTTATGCCCTTTTTCATTAGCTACATTAGCTTTGTATGTTACTTTTAAAGGCATCATATTTATTCAAATGCTCAAAATGCCCCACCATTGTCACCGGACTTAAATAATTTTTTTTAAAAAAATAGAGGCCACGAAAAATACAAAATTTTATATATTTTGGAAATTTTAAAAAAGAATATATTTTTAAAATAATTGCATGATTTGGCCACACAATCACTGCTCGGTACACTGCATATGCACTAGTAGTTTCTGATAGTCACGTGTAAATGTTCGCTTTCACGGAAAAAAAAAGACATAAAAGAGATACATATTTGAGTTTTACGAATAGCATGAAAGTTGTTTCTAATATGAACAAATAAGGGATAAGTTCATAGGATGAGGGAAATAAGGAATTTACTCTAAACAAAACTAGTGATTGCTTGAAGTTTATTGATGTCCATGGTCAAATTAATTGCTGGATCAAAAAAAGATTTTGATGTATAGTATATATGCAATAAATTTGATCAATCAAATACATTTTGGACAAGATTTTGATTAAACATTGGGCATATAAAATATAAATAATTTTTAATTTGTTAAGTTTAGATAGGAGTATGTGAAAATTATATAATTAGATTTGTCTCGAAAAGTAATTCATAAAAATATACACATTTCACTTGTTTATAAAAATTTTATTTAAAATAGGAGTCAAAGTGGTATTTTGAAGATAACATCATTGTCCAAAACTTACTTCCTCCGTTCTTTAATTGATGTCGCTGTTGACTTTTAGATTCAACTTTGACTATTCGTTTTGTTCAAAAGATTTTGATAAATTTTATATATTTTGATATAATTTAATTTATTATTAAAACTATTTAAACGATAACTTAAAATTTTACACATTCGAGTAAATTTTTTTATTCCGGATGAGGTAATTTTCAGCTGGGCTAGTCAGGCATGCATAGTATCCTTCTCTGTAGACCCTTCCCCTGTCAAACAAAACCGTGGTTCGTCGACTCGAACGGGGACGTCGTCCGCCGTCCCGTTCCGTTCCGAGTCGGGGTGCGAGTCACCGCACCGCTCGACCCACAAAACCTATCTCCACTCCACCGCGCCGCGCTTCCCTCCTTCCCCGATCCCGCCTCGCGGCTTCCAGATCCGCCTCGCCCCGCCCCTCTCCCCGCCTCCCCGCCGCCGAATCCGGCCAGCGCTCGCTGTCCTAGTAAGTCCCACCTGTGGCCTGAGTTCGGCAGCGCTTAGGCACCGGCAGCCATGGCGGCCGCGGAGGAGAACAACTCCATGTTCCTGATATTCATCCTCACCATGATCGCGCTGCCGCTGGTGCCTTACACCATCCTCCGCCTGTGCCGTGCCGCCTCCGAGAAGGCCAAGACCATCCACTGCCGGTGCTCCGGGTGCCACCGCTCCGGCAAGTACCGCAAGTCGATCTACAAGAGGGTTAGAACGCCGTCTCCGTTTTTTTGGGTTGCTGGATTTGTTCTATTCCTGACTGTGTCCTATTGGTACTCTGCACTGCAGATATCTAACTTCTCGACGTGCAGTAACCTGACCATTCTACTGCTCTGGATCGTCATGATCTTCCTCGTGTACTACATCAAACATGTTAGCCGCGAGGTATGTGAATCTGTAGCTGTTGCAAAGTGTCAAATTGTTTTGAGGCCTCAGGGTATGTATTCGATACTTGTCATATTGGAACTTGAAGAAGTTAAAATTGTGTAATTTATGTGTAGCTTGTAAGTAGTCTTTGCTGGTTCAATATCACAGAAAACCATATTGATCGACTGGATCAGTCCAACGTGAACACATAGCTAGGTTGTATAACATCGGGTGGATGCACATGCTGGCTACCACAGCATTCATGATTTTTTATGTTTTATCACTGCTGATTTGCGTGATTTGCATCAGAACAAGTTCCAAGTGATCAGTTTGGTGAACTGCAGTAGATAGTGGCTGGCCTAAGTGGGTGTCTGTTATTAGGAAGTTATAACTATGTCGTAGGGCTACACTTGGCGAGATCTTCTGCTGAAAGTTATTTAAGTAGTAAGTAGGGGTGTTAACTGACCGAGAATGTTGACTTAGCCTAGTCAAGGGCCATGCCATAAAAATGCCAGGCCAAATTTGAATTAAATTTTGAAATTTTTTGAAAAGGGTCAAAATGTAATTTTTTTTTGAAATATAAAATGGATTGTGATAGGGCCTGTGGGCCATGGCCCTATACCAATCCTACAAGTAAATCGTCATGGTGATAAAATTATGTGGAACTTGTGTTATGATGGTTAGTAATTTAGATTTTAGGTTCGTTGCTTCTCAAATTATGGAAAAATGCCAGTCCAGCTAGTCTGTTAGATTTCCAAGGGCTGGTTTTCTTGTAGCCTTTTTAACTTCAGGATTTCCCTCTGAAAATGAGATTGATAAAAATGACAGGCGTAACATTTTCGTGGACTATGGGCATGTTTTGTTCACTTCCAAACTTTACCATGCATACTTGCCAAACTTTGCCAAAAGTCTGGTGAACAATTTGCTCACCACACTTTTGGCAAACTTTGGCAAGAATATGAGACAATGACAAGTGGGGTATAAATGTGGCAAGCCACAATTGTGGCAAAGAAACAAACACTTGCCAAAGAAATTGTGGCATGCCAAATCTTTGGTGTGGCAATGTTTGGCAATGAACCAAACATGCCCTATATTCAAGAGTGTGACAGCTTAAGGGAAATTTTTTAAAATGAACTTTAGTATGATAGAATTCCAGTATTTGGTGTTATATATGATTGTTTTGGATTTTATAGGTTCAAGTTTTTGAGCCTTATAGCATTCTTGGATTGGAACCTGGGGCATCCGAATCTGATATCAAGAAATCGTACAGGAGGCTTTCTATTCAATACCATCCTGACAAAAACCCTGATCCAGGTACTCAATTGCACTCCAAACTCTCTTCGATGAAAAAATGTAATTGTACAGGGTGAAACCTTTGTCTTATCCTTTTACTTATGCCTATCCAGAGGCCCATACATTCTTCGTTGAATACATATCCAAGGCATATCAGGCATTAACTGATCCTGTATCTCGTGAGAATTATGAGAAATATGGGCATCCTGACGGGAGGCAGGTAATGTTGGAATTGTTCATTCATACAACTTCTCTGAAAACTAAATGTTACCATCATTAACTTTATAAATGTCTGAAAGCTAACATAAAAATATCCATCATATATGATTCAGGGGATGCAAATGGGCATTGCTTTGCCCAAGTTCTTACTAAATATTGATGGCGCATCAGGCGGGATAATGCTTCTAGGAATAGTGGGATTTTGCATACTTCTACCGCTGATGATAGCAGTTATTTATTTGTCAAGATCATCAAAATATACTGGAAATTATGTCATGCATCAAACTCTATCCACTTATTACTATTTTATGAAGCCCTCTCTTGCTCCGAGGTATGATTTCCTGAATGCCTCATTTTGAGAATGTTATGTATTGATGAATAACACTTATGCCTCCCTAGTGATATTTTTGTTGAAAGAAAATTGCTCCGCTTTTGGATTTCCATTTTCAATTGCTTCATTGAGGCTAGTAGTACGATGAGCAATCTGAGTGTTTCCATAGTACTTAAAAGTGAAGTTGTAATTCATTGTCCACTTCTGACTCGTGGGTTGGGACATTTGCTTTTCTAGCCCTCTTTTGAAGGCTAATAGCCAATTTGACCCTCTTTTTTCAACTTTGCTTATCAGTTAATGACATTTTTTTAAAAAAATATTCTACTACCACATTTACATGAACAATTTCTAGCTGTTTATATTAGTGAGGGCGGAAAAAAAACCCTATTTGGGTAATTATAAATTAGCAAACTTTCCCAAAGGTGTTGTTGCTACTGTGTACTGACCAATACCCAGATCTTTAAGAAATGTTTTTTAACCAGTTTATATGACAGCTGAACGAAATGAGTCCAATCGTTCATTTGAGTTTCCAACCTGCTCTTTTCAATCATGCTTTGTTTTCTCTCTATACCTGATTTATGGTATATCACAGCAAAGTTATGGATGTCTTCATCAAAGCGGCAGAATATATGGAGATGCCTGTTCGTTGCAGTGACAATGAACCCCTGCAGAAGTTGTTTGTAGCTGTTAGAAGTGAACTAAATTTGGACTTAAAGAACATTAAAACAGAACAAGCAAAGTTCTGGAGGCAACACCCCTCTCTAGTGAAGGTGGGGATTTGGTTACTATATGTTCTGACACAGAATGATCTCTGCAGAATATGAAATATCATGGTCTAATAATATCTTGCCTTTATTTTTCAGATGGAACTCTTGATTCAGGCTCATCTTACTCGAGAGTCACTTGCTTTGAGCCCAGCACTAGTAAAAGATTACAGGCACATGCTCGAACTTGCGCCCCGTCTTCTGGAAGAACTTGTTAAGGTTCTTGCTCGATTGTCTGCTCACTTGTCTATGTGTAAAAATTCATAGCAAGCCAGGGTTTATCTGTTTTGCTAAAATTTAATGAGTTTAAAGAGATCAGTGGTGCTTTGGTTGTCTATCTGTTCTGTTTTTACATTGGCATGACACACATATAGCTACATGACAGTTTGACTGAATAATGCATTTGTGAACCCCCTGAAGCTATAGCACTCGTAGATCCAATTTTGTGTAATGGTGCATGCCTTGTGAAAACGTTCACAGTTGAGATATCGTTCCATAGAGCTAGAGATCGAGTAGAAAATTATTGATGAAACCTTATTTGGTTACATTTGGATGATTTTGCTGTGATGGATATGCATTTCAGCGGATGGTCAGAACCCATTTCAGTGAAGTCAATTTTACTTTATTGTGCAGTTGTGCTGTACTTATCTATTAAGCTGAAGTTGGAATCTTAATATGAAAATTTACAGCTATTTTGAAACAAGTCTATAATTTATTGGATTAAATAAAGTGGTTTAAGACCCTCTAGTTTCCATCTAAAATATGTTGTATAACCCCCATTCTATAACCCTGGCTACATCCCCATGAACTACTGTAGCTACAGATGCCTGATATATTGCATTTCAAGTTGGTTTTCTTTCAGGAGTTTACAGTTATTATTCAGTGCTTGCTTCTTCAAATATGTTATAGTTCATTCCTATTTGAATCTTAAAAAGGGAAAACTGTTCTATACGCTCTGATAGACCTTATATTGTTGTAACCACTCAATTTTGAACTAGGGCACTGATTTTTCTTATTTTCATAAGGCTTTATAATCTGATGTACTCATGGGCATGCAGATTGCCGTCCTACCAAGGAGTCCTCATGGTTTTGGATGGCTCAGGCCAGCTGTTGGTGTTATTGAGCTCTCTCAAAATATCATCCAGGTACTTTTTCTCCATGTTTCCACCTGAGTTTTATGTAACCTATGTTAGTTTATGTAGATGTTCTCTGTGTTGAATGTCCAAAATATAGATATTTTAATGAAATAAGAATTAGTAGGAATCATCAAGATGATCTTTACTTAATTGTGTAAGTATCAAGCTGTGCCTGTGGGACATTTAACTGCTGTAGTAGTTCATCACAAAATGTTGTCAATATAATTCTAGTTGATGTTTATTCGTATTATTCTTACAGATTAATCTGGACTGTAAACCAGTCATTATGCAATTTGTTTCCGTGATTTTCCTACAAAGAATTTTTACGCATTGTAGGGCATATGGAAATAGTATCAATACGAGAAATATGTGAACCACCTATTCACTTTTGCGTTAAATGTTCATCAACTTTTATGCTCTCGATTGAGACGATATAAGGTCAATGCAATGGAAATGGGCATGCTTTCTTTTATTCAATTAATGTACTAAATTGAAATTGAAATGTCAACAATTTATAATTTCAAATGCTCCGACATGCCAATTTGCTTGTGTTACCTGATCGCTTTTATTTGTATTCTTGTTCATCACCATGGATGTGTAGGCTGTACCATTGAGCGCACGAAAAGCTAGTGGAGGTAACCCAGAAGGAGTTGCACCTTTCTTGCAGCTGCCACATTTTTCAGAAACAACTGTGAAAAAAATTGCTCGGAAGGTATTCCTATCATGCCCTTCTTACAAAATGTAAATTTAGCAACGGGAAATTGGAAGTCTTACTGCCTAGTATTTGACTTCAGAATATAACAATTTTATTATGTGTTTGACTACAGAAAATCCGTTCATTCCAAGAATTGTGTGACATGTCTGTGGCGGATCGTTCTGCATTGCTGACACAAGTTGCTGGGCTTTCTGAAGCAGCAGCTCAGGATGTCGAGCTCGTGCTGGAGATGATTCCTTCTATTGAAGTGGATATCAAATGTGAGACAGAAGGTGAAGAAGGTATTCAAGAGGGCGACGTAGTGACAATGTATGCCTGGGTCTCACTTAAACGTCGCAATGGACTAACCGCCGCTCTTCCACATTCTCCTACCTTCCCTTTCCACAAGGAAGAAAACTTCTGGCTGCTTCTAGCTGACTCCACAACGAATGATGTTTGGTTGTCCCAGAAGGTCAGCTTCATGGACGAGACTACTGCCATAGCCGCAGCATCCAAAGCTATACAAGAAACCCAGGAAGCACTGGGTGCAAGTGCAAAGGAAATAGGAAATGCAGTCAGGGAGGCAGTTGACAGAGTGAAGAAAGGCAGTCGGTTGGTAATGGGCAAGTTCCAGGCCCCAGCTGAGGGGAATCATAACCTGACCTCCTTTTGTCTATGTGACGCGTGGATAGGCTGTGATACCAAGACTAGCTTCAAGTTGAAGGTCCTTAAGCGCAGCCGTGCAGGAACTAGAGGCCATGTGGCTGATGAAGGGCCAGCTTCAGCAGCAGCTGAGGATGGCATTGAGGAGGAAGAAGAGGAAGAGGAGGAGTACGACGACTACGAGAGTGAGTACAGTGATGATGAGGAAGATGAGAAGAACAAGGGAAAGGGAAAGGTTGCGAATGGAGTGGTGCCTCAAGGGGCTACCTCTGACATAGATTCTGGCAGTGATGAGTAATACACTAACGTGTTATGTTCAAAGAGGCATAAACGCTTACCTTGATTTTCCCTGTGGTATCTCAAAACTTGAGCGTATCTCATCAATCAACTATAGAGTGGTCAGCAATAGTTAATTTACAATTTTGCATATTATCGTGTGTTGACTTTATAAGAAATGAATTCGAGATGAAGCTGATGGCTGTGACTATAAGATTGGTAGAGCATGATGCTAGAACAGTTGGTACTTCGTATATCTAATGTTGCATTAATAAGATTCAATTGTTTGAGTGCTGAAAATTAATTAGTCTAGCAGCGGCAAAATCAATTGTTCTAAAATACATTGTTTTCAATATTTCTAAGGATAAAGTTAAATTTACTCTCTTCAAATATAGCCAAAATTCAAATAGCCCATGAAACTATGTTTTTGTTTCGTGATTTCAATTTGTCTTTGCGTGCAATTTGTCTTTTTTATTTTTTACGGGATGATAAATTTTATCATAACACATATTAAAAAATGATTATAATTTTTTATTATTAATTTTATATTTTAATATTTGGGGTACAAAATTATATGCAAAATAATACTCTCTCCGTTTTGAATTATTTGTCATAGTTCACAAGTTTTTTTTTATTTACTTGCTTTGTAATACACCTTTCTCTATTTACAATATATCTCTCTCTCTATATTTCTTCCTCGTTTTTAATACATTTATTTTTTTTACTATTTTTAATCTTTGTGCTCACCTCTAAAATAATAAAAAAGGAAGACGAAGAAAGTAGTATGATAAATGATTTAAGATGTATATTTTTAATATATGTTATGATATTATCATCTTATAAATTTTATCAAAAGACTACGTTTGTGTATAGAAAATTAAAAAAAATTGTACGAGACGGTAAATTAACGTAAAATCACGTTTTGCTAAGGTAAAATAAACAACACAGTTTAAAGAGTTATTTAGATTTTAGTTAGAGGGGAGTAAATTGGATGTTATCCTATTTCTAATGAATGGGGATATAAAATAAAATTGTAAAGAATAACGTATTTCAAGGAAAAAAAAATAGGTGAGCACGGTATGAAGAAGAATGGGTAGAGACGATACAGTAGATACGGAACGAGATCGATCGTCCCTTTGACCACCAGCAGCACTCGCCAACCGCCATGTGGGCTGGTAGAGGTGGCCTATCCCCTACTGCCCGACATATCAGTTAGACGCGCGTTAAGAGATTCCGTTCCCGTGGGTACACGGGTAATCGATAAAGTATGAGTTTTCTACACCTTTTTTATTGATCTCATCTATCACTTTTTTTTTTGCCCGTAGGAATTCTGCGCCAGCAAACTGTACCCTCAAGGTTTATAAAAACCGATAAAAATCAGACGGTTTTCGTGGTTTTCGGTGAAATCAGTCCGGCTTGTTTAACCGATTGATCGGTTTTCAGTTTAATAAATATAAAAAATTTGAAAATACAAAAATGGGTTAAATCGAGGGGTAAAAAAAATGGGTAAAAAACCGCTCAAACTGATTTGATTTTAAATTAAAAAGGTAAACCAAAAAAACTAATAAGCAAAAAAAATCGGTTGATAAAAAAAAACCGAACAGTTTTTTCACAAAAATGTGATTTTCAAATTTGTTCGGTTTTTGCGGTTTTTTCAGTTTTAGCGAAAACCGGCCAACCCCAGTTTTTTCCGACTCAAACAGTAAACCTGCTATCTTGGGATCTCCATGGAATTTTGATGGGGAGAGAGGGGAAGGAAGGAGAAAATGGAGGAGGAAGAGGGAGGAGGCCCCTCCCCCCTCACGGGAGCCAGCTCCACCGCTGCAAGTTGCACACGTCCTGCATTGTGGTTGTGCTAGGGTAGCATTTTCTGTTATCAGTCGTCATACGTCCTGCGGCCATGGTCGCGGTAGGATAACGTTTCCTGCAAGCTCATGCGTGCAGCTGACAGTGAAGGACTGATCTGCCGTGAGGCGTGAGCTCAGTATCGAATGGAAAATAGTAATAACCACTCAACCAGCAGGTAAACAGAAACAAAATATCCACTGACTAACATCACAAAAATATATAAGGTCTAAGAAACAGGAATATATTCATTTTTCAATCTTATGGCTGGACTATAATAAGCTTTGAGGTCCTAAAACTATAACCTACAAACTGAAAGAAGAATAGTCTTCTTCCAACGTCCCTTTTATCTGCAAGCTGGCCAGACTGGCACTCACCTAGAAGCGATCTGTTGACTATCCGACACCCCATTTCATGGGTTAGAAACTTAGAATTCTGTGGCAGCAGGGTGGCATTTTGTGCCACACTTGTCAGGTTGTCAATGTAACTCCGGTTTCCTTTCAGCATTACTTGTGCCACACTTCAAGCTCCACATATAACTAGGAGGCGGTAACTTGGACGTACATAAGAGGAACATCATGCATTAAACTCTCCTGTTGGAGCTGCTGGGGCAGCGAAGACTAACTGTAGACTGCTTGAAATATCCAGATGTGACTTGTGAGATATTAGTTGCATTTGGTCTGCCTTTCATTTTGACTTAAGGTCTACATAGTCCTATCATAGCAGAGGTCTGTGTAATTGGTCTTATACGTTAACCAATAGATCTGCAGCAGCGTCTAGGTCAATTTGGTTGTTTCCCATAGCTCTTTCGTGGACATTAACTGCGATGAAAGACTCAATTTGCGTATACTTTGACGAGCTGCAGTTCTACCAGCCAGGAAGACACTATAAAGTAGGAAGGTCACCATTATTTCATGAAGCAAATCAAATCTTTTATGCCTGTGGTCGAGTTACATTCTTAATTCCAGGCAATGCCACAATAGAAGCTGAATTTTCTCGCTCTCTCTCAAAGTTTCAAGCTAGACATCATTGCAACTCAGAGAGAGATGAGCTCTCTTGATGCTTTGTTTCCCCTTCTCCTGCTTCTTTCTACTGGGACTCCAGGGATGCAAGCTTCTGGTATTGTAACAAGTCATGAGGTTGTTAGGGCACAGACATCCGCAACTCTCGCCAGTTGTAAGAAAAGTTGTAGTAATCTTACCTTCGATTATCCCTTCGGCATCGACGCCAGCTGCTTCCTTGACCCTGGTTTCAAGCTCATCTGCAATGAAACCGCGCTGCCCCCCAGGCTCTTCCTCAGTGACGGTACCACAGAGGTTGTTTACAACATTGATGTTCTTGATCATGAGTCTTGTCGGCGTTTTGACCACCGACACAGTGAATATACGATCGTGAGGGTGGTGTGCCTTCGGACTCTGTATGGCCCAGTCTGAGG
Source organism: Zoysia matrella (assembly GCA_001602295.1). Taxonomy (NCBI): domain Eukaryota; kingdom Viridiplantae; phylum Streptophyta; class Magnoliopsida; order Poales; family Poaceae; genus Zoysia; species Zoysia matrella. The sequence continues at coordinate 31,392 of BCLG01001861.1, forward strand.
AAGACTCGGGGGGATTTTTTACCTGGTTCGGGCCACCTCGAGCGGTGTAATACCCTACGTCCAGAGAGCGAATTATCTCGAGGACAATGTTACAAGACGGGATCCTCTCTTCGCGAGAGGACCTGAGACGTAGGCGAATGGGGGTGCGTGCTCAGAAGGATGCAAGGATCCTCGGGCTCTAATGGAGCTCATATTTGTCTTTCGTGTGTTTGTGGCTGTTATTTGTGGTGATGTTCGACCGTCGTCTCTATCGCTCCCCGGGCCTCCCTTTATATAGGAGGGGGCTCTGGGGTTATAAGTAATGGGTCCTACACGATCTTGCCGTCTCGCCGACAGGTGGGCCCTCCTGTCGTTGTCGCCATCATTTCGTTCCGTCCAGGCGTGGTCGTGACCCGTCGCGTCGTACGCAGCGGCGGGTATAGTGACGCTCGTTCGGTGCCACTGTGCCGGCTACAGTGCTGTCCCGTCATGTCTTTTAGTTGTCGCAGCTTTCTACTGGAGTGTTGTCGTGGTGAATCTCGTCCCGTCCCGTCGAGACGGATGGCAGCGGGCCATCAGAGTAAATGTACCATAATGCGGTACCCACCTCCTAGGGGTCGCTCCCCGGGGGTCGATCTCTGGAGGCCGGGGTCTTCGCGCCCCCACGCGGCCAAGACATGGCCGCCATAGGTCGCCGCTGGGGGTCGAAACATGTGTCGCCCGACCCCCGACCTTTTTGCGTCGGAGCGCGATCTGTCAGATACCCGGGATACATGATCCCGACAGTAGCCCTCGAGCCTGACGCCGTTTGAGATCTCTGGTTGAGGCGACGTCGGGCTGGTCGTTCTCGAGGTTTGTCGTGCTCCTACGGGGGCACGCGAGCGCGCCCGTAGGGCGTAGCCCCCGAGCCCTCGAGCGACCCGGAGGGTCGGTCGTGGGCTGAAACGTTACACGAACCACCATTCATCGATGGTTGATCGTATCGAAACCGCTTTGCCGGGTCGACACCCGAACCTAGGGGCGATCCGGGGAATCGGCTAAGCATCGTGCCGTCGGTTAAGGTCGGACCGAGATCGGTCTCGGTCCTTACGCTCGGTAGGGCGTCTGAAGAGCTGGTTTTGACGTGGTCTGTCTGTAGTCGGCGTCATGCCTAGGCCGAGGCCATGGTCGGCATCCGATTGTTTGAATTGGCCCAATGGCCTTAGCTGTCGGTCAGCCGATCGCAAGGCGTTTAGCTGTGGGCCCAGCCCCCGAGCCTTGAGGCGATCCAGGGGGCTGACGGGGCAGTGCCGATGTTCGGGGTCAGACCGAGGCTGGCCTTGGCTTCTTCATTCCACGAAATGACTGGGAAGGGCCGGTTTCGACGCGGTCCTTGCCCATGATCGTCGCCACGCCTAGGCTAGGGCCATGATCAGCGTACGATCGTTCGGATTGGCCCGGTGGCCTCGGCTGTCGGTTAGCCGATCGTTAGGGGTTTCGTTCTGCGTGCACGCATCGTTCTGACCTTCGAGGTCGGGCCAAGGTCGTTCTCGGTCTTTCGTTCGGTAAGACGCCTAGGTCGGACCGGTTCGATGCGGTTCCTACCCATGATCAGCGTCGCGCCTAGGCCTGGCCGTGATCAGCGCCCGAACATCCGGTTTGGCCCGGTGGCCCCGGCTATCAGTCAGCCGAATGTGGGGGGCTTCGTTCGGTCGCCTCCCCTTATTCGAGTCCGCCGTTACAGTTACGAGGATCGGACGGCTCTCGTGCCTCCACGTGGAGGGCAATCGAGCCGCCCAGGAATTTGAACCGTCGGTCGATCCGAGCGGTTGATTTGAATTCGATCGGACGGTGTCTTGGGAGCGGCGGTTCGCGCGCCCGCGTCACGTCACCTGCTGGACGTGTTCTGGCAACCATCCTTTCGGAGTAATTGTTACCGTTTCGTCTGCGGCGGAGACGGCAAGATTTGGCCCGAGTCCGCTCGTCAGCGGCTCGTGGGCAAATCGCTGGGTGCGTCTTGGGGCACGACCCTTCGATCGAGCAGTTACTCTTCGGCCGATCGTGGGAGGCGTTGTAACTGCCCGAGTCCTTTAAAAGGAGGAGCGCGGAAACTTTGGGTTTTCAACCGGCTTCCTCGCTTTGTCTTTGTCCTTTGCGCACGAGTTCGTTAGCTTCGCTTTTCGTCGTAGCGTCGCGAGGTTCGGCGATCGCCGTAGTTCGCGCTTCCGTCGCTGCCACCTGCAAAATGTCTGAGTGGGAGCCATCGTGCGTCAACGAAAGCTCTGCTCGAGAGGTGGACCACCGTTGGGATGGTCCCGCCGAAGGAGTCGGCGGGCTGGGTGGCTGGCTACGGCCACGCCGTGCCGGCGCCGCCGCCAGGGAAGATCGTCAGCTTCCTGGCGTACCACGAGCGCGGGCTGGGGCTGCCGGTCTCCAGCTTTTTCCGCGGGGTCCTCAACCAGTACGACGCTCGACTTCACCAGCTGGCGCCGAACGGGGTTCTCCACGTCGCCGTCTTCGTCACGCTTTGCGAGGCGTATCTGGGGATCCGGCCGAGCCTCCTTCTGTGGAGGTACTTCTTTCTCGCCAGCCTCCAGACGTCGAAAGAGACGAGGGTCGAGAGACACGTCGACGGCGTCAGCATCATGCTTCGGACTCGAGAGTCCTAGGAGTATATCGAGGTCGACCTAAAGACATCGTTGAAGGGCTGGCAGGGGTCATGGTTTTATATCGACAATGCCGACACTCAGCTCCCGGCCTTCGAAGATCTGGTACCCCGAGCGACGGGGTCTTGGAAGTCGAAGCTCTCGACGACCAAGGTTGAGACGATCCGACCTCACCTGGAGTCCATTCGGTGCCTCCGAGACCAAGGACTGACCGGGACGACGGTCTTCGATGTCGCCATGCGTCGTCGGATCATGCCGCTGCGCCGTCGAGTGCATAGCCTCGGGGAGTACGTGGGGCCGAACGACACGACCTGCGAAGTCCGCGGCCGGCCTCTCTCCGACAAGTGAGTCCTGGCTTGGACCTCAGCCGTCTTCAAAGATGCCGAGAGCGGCCTTAATCGGGGGCCGCGTCCCCTCGACCGAGACCATCGTCAGCTGGTAAGCGCAGGTTTTTTCGTTTGGGTCGTAGTCGTTTGTAGGAGGCTGATTTCGGTGTCATTCAGGGTCCGCCGGTGACCGCGATCACCGGCGGGGCCGGGACCAGCTCTGCTACGACGCCGACTCTGCGGAGGGCCGAGCCCAACCCTACGACGGCGCCGGAGCCGAGGAGGACCGGCAGGAAGCGGAGAGCGAAGGCGGGCTTCCTGGACTACTTGTCCAGGGGCGCGGGAACCGCCGCCTCTCCTGCGAAGTCAGCGGCGAGGTCACCTCGTGGCTCGAGGGCCGAGGGAGGCTCGTCGGCGAGCCAAGGCTTGGAAGCCTTGGCGGAGGCGACCGTCGCTGCCGCTGCCGAAGAATCGGACCTTTTCGAGGGTCT
>BCLG01001861.1:35287-82300 GCA_001602295.1 Zoysia matrella
CGAGCGCAGAGGCCGAGGGTGCCGCCCTCCCAGCGCCGGGGGCGGCCGAAAAGGCAGACTCGTCCCCTTCACCTGTCGCTGGGAAAGAAGAGACGGAACCGCCGGCGCCGCCACTGACGACGGTGCCTTTGGGGGGCGCGGCGGTCTCGCCGCCTTCGGGCACGTCCACGGTCAGGTGTGTCCTAAGCGAGACAGACCGTGGCAAACTGCCCGAGGTTGGAGTGCCAGGCTTCGCTGATCCGAGCGGTGACGCCGGGGCCGACGTTGAGGCACACGGACTGGTGGCGCCGACCGCCACCTGAGAGGTTCCCGGGCGAGAGCCCCTCCCACTCGAGGGGGCGATAGATGGCTTCGGCTATTTGATGGATTAGGTGGGAGGTGCCCGAGCCCTCAACACGCGGCTGGTCGTCGGCCTCCGCCAGCTGTGGGGGGTCGCTGAGGAGGTCGGCGCCATCTATGACGAAGACTATTTCGTCGAGTGCCGGGTAAGCTCGAGTCTGGTTCTCGGCTTCTATTTTCCTGATTCTTGGGCTGATAATTTTTTGCAAGACAACTTGTATGCAGTCCTTGGTCGGCCGCCGCGCGGATTCGTCGCCCAAGCCGAGGTCGATGGCCTCAAGGACGAGCTGGCGAAAGCGCGGGTCGAGTCGGGGGAGGCCGCAGCTGACTTGAAATCGCAGCTCCTTGCTGCGCGGGAGTCGGCTCGCGTCGCCCTCGAGGAGGCAGCGACGTCCGAGGCTCGGGCAACTCGGACCACGGCGGCCTCGAGCAGGCCAACCTCACAGTCGCCGGTAAGTTGTTGCGATTTTCTCCGACCTTTGGGTCGAACTTTGATTCATCTTTTTGTAGGTCTTCGTCGCCAAGCGGCGGAGCACGAGACCGAGATGCGGCAGCTCGGGCTCCTCCACCAACACGCCGAGGGGGCCCGCTCGACCCTGGAGTTCACACTGCCCATGACGAAGAAGGAGCGCGACCGTGCCTTCGAGCAGGTCGACCTTCTGAAGTCGGAGCGGGTGGTGTTCCAGTTCGAGGTCGAGCACGCGGCGACGGACCTTGGCCAGACGCGTGAAGAGGCCGCCAAGGTTCAGGATGAGCTCTCGGCGGCTCAAGTCCGGAACGAGCGCCTGCGAAAGAGCCTCGATCGGGCAGGGCAGGCTGCTGAGGCTGCTGCGAAAGAGCGGGACGGTAAGGGTCAGCCCCTTCTTGTTTGCTCTGGTTTCTGGTCTCCCGCTAACGTTTCGTAATGCAGGATTGGCGGGCGAGATCTAGACCCTGAGGTCGGCGGGTCTGAACCTCGTTGGGGGGTTGTACTCTGGAGTGCCGGACTTCGTCTCGACGGTGGTCGTCGCACATGCTCTGCAGCAGCTCTCGGAGATCGTCTCCAATGTCATGATGAGGGCACTGGAGGACGGGTCCTCGACAGCCTTAGCCCTGGTCCGCTCCCACTACCCGGATGCGGATCTCGACAGGGTCGTCGAGGGCTTCGTGTCGGGCTACTCGGACAAGCAGCTGGACGCGATCTCGGTGGAGACGCTGGAGCCGAGGGCGAAGGCCATTGCCGACTTCAAGACGGAGGACTTCCTGCCCGAGCGATTCGGGCCGTTTCCCTATGTATAGGTCCAAATATGTAAACAGTCATTGTATTAATAAAGAGTATCGTTCAAACAATATTGTTCGAGATGTTTTGAGTTGGAATGTGAATTTTCGACCCTCCTTCACATGCTGCGTCTGCTTTTCATGCCCCCTCCGGCATCAATCAAATGAATGGGCCGAGTATAGCTCGTAGGGTCGGGTGTCGGACCCGATACAGCCGTAGAGCATCATCAGCTCCTGATTCGTAGATAGCTTAGCTACGGGGAGACTTCGAACAAAAAATGCGCGCGAAGTGTCGTTTGCGGGTCACCCGCGAGTTTGGCGCGGGTCGGGGGTTCGACCCCGAGGAAACAAAAAGGCTCCCCGGCGCAAAAAATGGATAAACGTCAAGCAAAAAACGAGGTCGATCGTTTCGACACTGGCTAGGGTGTAGGTAAGTAGCCCTCGGGTGCGGGGAGTGGCCGGGTCGGCCAGGGCTCGCACCCCAAAACGAAAAAGGAGAGAGCGGAATCACAAAAACTTAGTTGTTTTTATTAGGTGTAGAACCGTCGGAGGTTCTCGATATTCCATGCGTTCGTCGGATTCCGGATTCCGGATGAGGAAGTTAACGAGCGCGCTTTCCTATTCATCGGAGAGCGCTGTTCCGACTCTGGCCTCCTTGGAGGGGTCGGAGGGGTCGAGAGCGACCTCCTTGGAGTCATCGGCGGGTTTGAAGGATGTTGACGACTCGGGTTTGGAGTGGAGCGCTGGACCCGACCCTTCTGTCTTGCGGATTGCGTCCAGCCGGGCCGGGCCCGATTTGGCGGCGGCTAGCTCGAAGCTCTCCTGCTCGCAAGTCAGGGCATGTTGGAAGCGCGACGAGACCGTGATGACGCCCTTCGGCTCGGGCATCTTCAGCTTCAGGTAGACGTAGTTGGGGATGGCCATGAACTTCGCGTAGCAGGGCCGACCCAGGATGGCGTGGTAGGCACCGGTGAAGTCCACTCAGTCCGAAAATTGCTCCGGTCACCGAATGTGACTGGGAGCGTGATTTGATAGAGGGGCGTCGCGTAGCCCCCAGGGACGACTCCGTGAAACGGAGCGTGGGTCGGACGGAGGTCGGCCTCCGTCAGCCTCATCGCCCGGAAGGCGTCGGCATAGAGGATGTTGAGGGCGCTTCCTCTGTCCATGAACACCTTTGACAGGCGCGCGGAGCCGACAATGGGATCGAGCACCAACGGGAGGCACCCGGGCTGTGGAACGTGGCCCGGGTGGTCGGCCCTGTCGAGTGTGATCGGGGCCTTGGACCACTTGAGATAGCGGGGGACCACGGGGTTGGCAGCGTTGACCTCGCGCCATGTCCTCTTCTGGCGGCCGCGGGATTCGCAGTAGGCCGCGGGGCCGCCAAAGATCATGAGGCAGTCCTTCGGCTCGGGGAAAGCCGCTCTCTCGTCTTCCTCGGCGCCCTTGGTCTGAGGGTTGGTCTTGGCTGCCGAGGAGTCGGCCTGGGGTCCGCTCCTGAAGAACCTTCTTGCTAGGTGGCAATTCTGGAGGGTGTGCTTGACCGGCATAGAATGGTTGGGGCAGGGCCGGTCGAGCATCTTGTCGAAATGGCCGTCGTGGTTAGCCAGTTTCTTGATCGGGGTCGGGCTGGGTGGTCTGCGGCGGCCACGAGGTCGTCATCGTGGCGCCGACCTTTGCCCTTCTTGCGGCTTGAGCTGCCGCTACCCCGCTTGTTGCGGCGGTCCGTGGATCAGTCGGAGGGTCGGTCTCCCCGACGGTCGTTCCTCGACCTTTCGTCCTTCGCCCGACCTCGGTCGAAGTTGGCCTGCACGGCCTCTTCTCCGGTGGCGAAAGTTGTGGCGATGTCGAGGAGGTCCCGGGCGGTTCGAGGGTTCCTCCGGCCCAACTTGTGGACGAGCGCCTTGGATGTTGTGCCGCAGGTGAAGGCGTTGATGACGTCGACGTCGCTGACGTTGGGGAGCTCGTTGCGCTTTCGTAAAAAGCGCTGGATGTATTCCCGGAGCAACTTGCCGGGCCCCTGCTTGCAATTCTTGAGGTCCCAGGAGTTATCTGGATGCGTGTAAGTCCCTTGAAAGTTACCAACGAAGATTCGGTGCAGGTCGCTCCAGTCTTGGATGCAGCCCTCGGAGAGGTGTTCGAGCCACCCTCGGGCTGAGTCGGTGAGGAAGAGCGGCAAGTACTGAATGGCGAACAGGTCGTCCGCCCCTCCGGTCCTGCAGGCGAGGCGGTAATCCTCAAGCCAGTGGACGGGGTTTGTTTCCCCGTTGTAGCGGCCGATGGTGGTCGGGGCGCGAAATCTCTGCGGAAATTTTGCGTGCCGGATGAGCGATCCGAACGCTCTGGGTCCGACCCCCTCAGGGCTCGGGCTCCTAGAGTCGAGGGAGCCGTGTCGGTAATAGCGGTCGTGGGAGCGTCTCCGACGGGATTCGACGCGGAGCTCGCTCCTCGCCTGGCGCCTGGCGTCGATGGTGCCGCGGACGTCAAGGTTGGGGCCGAGGCGGGGGAGGACTGACCCCGCATGGTGTCGAGGGTTCCGTTCCTCGACTAGGCTGTCGCGCGCCGAGCTCCGCCGGTCCTGGGGCCGGCGGTTGCTTTTTGTCTCGGACTGCTGGGGTCGGAGAGACACTTCTCTCAGCGTTGGATCCTCAGGGCAGCGGTCTCGTTGAGGATGCACGCTGCCGCCGCGAGGTTCTCGAGCGGGGTGTCGAAGGTCGGCGGCCCCCCAGCTGCGAGCTGCTGGTAGGCAGACCGTCCTCGGGCTCGCGCCGTGTCGTTGGGCCCGGCTGGAGCCTTGCCCTTAGGCTCGGGGCTGTCAGTGCATCCTGGGGGCGGCCAAGCTTGGCCGGCGGCGTCTACCGTGGGGCGCAGGGACAGGTTGGCACCCGGCGGCGTGTTGCCGGGAGTCGTCGGCTTCGCGCCCTTCGGGGCGTGGAGAGTGAAGCACTCCCTCGATGGGTCGTGCCCCGAAATGAGATGGCTCCGAGGCCACAACGAGGGTGCCTTCCGCACGGAGTCTGGAGGCGGAGCTCGCCGCCTTCGCTCGCGACGAAGTCCAGGCTCCCGAAGTAGAAAGCCTGCCCAGAGGCGAGAGTGGGGACTTGCCACGACTGACCGTCTCTAGAGACAGCGACCGTGAAGTCCCTGAAGCGGAGGTGGGAGACCGAAATGTCCCCTACAACGAAGTATAGGGCCATCGAAAAGCCGAAACAAGAGCACACTAAAAGAGAGTGCCCCCTTCCTGGCGCGTCAACTGTCGGTGTTCTGACCACTGACATAGTGAATATACGATCGTGGGGGTGGTGTGCCTTCGGACTCTGTATGGCTCAGTCTGAGGAAGACTCGGAGGGATTTTTTACCTGGTTCGAGCCACCTCGAGCGGTGTAATATCCTACGTCCAGGGAGCGGATTATCTCGAGGACAATGTTACAAGACGGGATCCTCTCTTCGCGGGAGGACCCGGGACGTGGGCGAATGGGGGTGCTTGCTCGAAAGGATGCAAGGATCCCCGGGCTCTAATGAAGCTCGTATTTGTCTTTCGTGTGTTTGTAGCTGTTGCTTGTGGTGATGTTCGACCGTCGTCTCTATCGCTCCCCGGGCCTCCTTTATATAGGAGGGGGCCCTGGGGTTACAAGTAATGGGTCCTATACGATCCTGCCGTCTCGTCGACAGGTGGGCTCTCCCGTCGTTGTCACCATCATTTTGTTCCGTCTAGGTGTGGTCGTGACCCGTCGCGTCGTGCGCAGCGGCGGGTACAGTGACGCTCGTCCGGCGCCACTGTGCAGGCTACAGTGCAGTCCCGTCGTTTCTGGCAGTCGTCGCAGCTTTCTGCTGGAGTGTTGTCGTGGTGAATCTCGTCCCGTCCCGTCGAGACGGATGGCAGCGGGCCATCAGAGTAAATGTACCATAACGTGGTACCCACCTCCTAAGGGTCGCTCCCCGGGGGTCGATCTCCAGAGGCCGGGGTCTTCGCGCCCCCACGCAGCCAAGACATGGCCGCCGTAGGTCGCTGCTGGGGGGTCGGAACACGTGTCGCCCCACCCCCGATCTTTTTGCGTCGGAGCGCGATCTGTCAGGTACTCAGAGTACATGATCCCGACAAGTCTTACTATAATTACTTCATAGGTATTAGCGTTGGCTTCTCCAGCATCATTACCATGAGGCCTGGAATCAACAATTACCGCATATCCTGGAGAGCCCCAGGGAGATCTTGTCCTTGGATCCACCAAACTAAGCATCACGGGCGGTGACCTGGATGTGTACATAGTCAATCACGACATGGATATGACCATGCCATTCTGCACTATGACTTGTCCCAACAGAGAAATCACAGACAGCATGGCTAGGCAGAATTGCAATGGGATTGGCTGTTGTTCCATCATTCTTGATACTATCACACTCACACACGAATTTGAGATCAGATTTGTTCGTCATATGCAAACTGATCTCGAGCCGCACCATAACAGAAGCTCGTTGTGGGATAAAATAAATACAACCACTGATTATGCCAGAATTGGATGGAGTATTATGGACCACCCTAACTGTGCCACCGCTTCGAGTAACAAATCAACCTATGCTTGCATCAGCAGGAATGGCAGGTGCGATAATTATACTCCAATGGATTTCGGGTACCTCTGCTGGTGCAAAGCTGGGTACGGTGGCAACCCCTACATTCTTAACGGCTGCTCGTGGGACAAAGGTATCGTAATATTCCTGTCTCTTTTGAGAATAATATAGGACGTATCATGTATCTACCAGGCTACAATTATCCCTAGTGGTTTCAAGCACCCCTCAGAATCTCCAGCTTTTTCATAAGTGGGGAAAACAAAAAATTATCCAGATACTGGGTACTACTGAGAAAGTTTAAGGCCTAAACTGCTACAAAACATTGCTTGCATAAACTAAGCTAATTAGTAATCTTCTGTTAATAAAAAATTCCAAAAATGTTAATACAGGTATAGCTGTCAAAAAATGTTAACCAATTATCTAGTTAAGAAAGTGAATCCTTAAAATTATACTACCTCCGTCCCAATAGAAGCTTATCTCTAGGATTCATTTACTGTGACTTTGATCAATGATTTTTATAGATTTAATTAACTTTATTAATATATAAATTATGTACTATACATAAATTATGTATTATGAAAAATATTTTTCATTATGAATATAGAAATATAAATTTTATGTTGATAAAGTTAAGAAATCATTAATCAAATTTGAAGTCCACAAATCCTAGAAGTAAGAATGTAAGATTCTATTAGGGGGGAGGGAGTATAAAAATTGTATGTGTAATAACTTAAAACTGTACGTATGATAAGTTACAATTGCACATGTTGGACTATGAAATACAAAACAAAGAACGTTCATGTACTTCATATTACTTTTATACGTGTAATAAGTTAAAATTGTTGGTGGTAGAAATGTAACTCGTAAATATTTTCTTGTCTGAAAACAGGATACAGCCAGGCTAAGAAAGTGAATTGTTCCCATTCATGCGGAAATATAGATGTCCCATTTCCATTTGGTTTGGATGAAGGTTGTTTTGGGAGGAAACAATTTTACCTAAACTGTACAGATGCTCCTTCCTCTATCCTCCTATTTGAAAATATATTTCAAGTAACATCAGTTGATGTGGAGAATGGGCCACGGTTTAATATTTCGTTTAAACCGCTAAAACTGGTTGGGACTGGTTTAACGAAAACCGCAAAAACCAGAAAAATCGGTCAAAAACTGCTTTAAATCGAAAATTCAAAATTTGAACGGTTTGCTACAGTAAACTGGCCGGTTTAACCGGTAAGCCGAGTAGTTTCACCGGTAAGCCGGCCGGTTTCAACGGTTTGCTACAGTAACAGATTTCAAAATTTAAACCCACGGTTTTACCGGTTAGCCGACCGGTTTTCGGTATTCTGAATTTTTTTAATTTTTCAATTTTTTTAAAATTGTTAAAACAAAAACTGGTCGGTTTATAAAACCGGTCCGGACCGGTTTCACCGAAATCCGCAAAAACCGGCCGGTTTTGAGCGGTTTTGTGAACCCTGGAATGGGCTCATCAAGTTCATCTTACCTTTTGAAAGATCGGAGACAATACTAAATGTACCAGATCAAGTGAGTCTTTTTGTTAGTTCTGGGGAATCAGACTCCTTGCAGTGGGTAGTTGCCAATCTAACATGTGCGGAAGCCCAGAAAAATAACTCAGGATATGCCTGTGTGAGTCAGAATAGCATGTGTGTCGTTGTCAACTCAACCCATGCTTACATTGGCTACCGTTGTGCATGCTCGTTTGGCTTTGAAGGGAACCCATATATTCAGAATGGATGCCGAGGTCTCCTTCTCACACTCCTCTCATTTTTTATATTGTAGCTAGTTTCCTATATGAATAATATTTTTCTTGATACAATTTGTTTATATCTTCCACCAATTTTAGTAGAGGTATATAGTTTAATGATGAATAAGACAAAAGAAAGTTTCATACGCACACTATTCAATCAAAATCCTAAGCAGTTCATCAAGTTATTATTCACACTCATAATTAATATTATCTTGCTATATTTGCATTGCAGTGATTGTGATTTTTTTATTTATTTGCAGATGTTGATGAGTACCTTCAACCGAATCGTTGTAATGGGACCTGTCATAACAGTATTGGAAGCTTTCAATGTACTGGGTGCCCCCACAAGACAGAGTATGACCCAGTAAAAATGCAGTGTACTTCAACAAGACAACAAAACCTTCTCCTAGGTAATGTTATGTCATTCTCATTTTCAGTTTGAACAACAGAATGGAAGAAACATTAACAAGTCTTTACAACTGTAGGTATTATCATTGGGCTAAGCAATGGTTTTGGCATTTTACTTGTTGGTTTAATAGTAATAGTTCTCATCCGTCGATGGAATCATAACATCCAGAAGCAACTACGAAAGAAATATTTTCAAAAAAATCAAGGCCTTCTCCTAGAACAATTGATATCTTCCGATGAAAATGCAAGTGATAAAACTACAATTTTCTCCTTAGAAGAGCTGGAGAAGGCAACAAATAGTTTTGATCCGACACGGATTCTCGGTCATGGGTGGTCATGGGATGGTTTACAAAGGTATCTTACCAGATCAGCGTGTTGTGGCAATAAAAAGGTCCAGAAACATTGTGCAAAGCGAGATCAGCCAGTTCATTAATGAGGTCGCAATTCTCTCTCAAATAAATCATCGAAATATTGTAAAGCTATTTGGCTGTTGTCTTGAAACAGAGGTACCACTATTGGTATATTACTTATTCCCAATGGTTCATTATTTGGAATTATACATTTCGGTTCAAGTAGCAGTTTCTCCCTGTCTTGGGATGACTGTCTGAGGATTGCCACAGAAACCGCGGGAGCTCTTTGTTATCTACACTCTGCAGCTTCAGTATCTGTCTTTCAGCGCGATGTGAAGTCATCTAATATACTGCTTGATTCTAACTACACCGCTAAAGTTGCATACTTCGGAGCTTCTAGATTAGTCCCTATTGATCAGACTCATGTGGTTACAAATGTACAAGGGACATTTGGATACTTAGATCCAGAGTATTACCATACTGGATAGCTGAATGAGAAAAGCGATGTATACAGTTTCGGTGTGGTGCTTGTGGAGCTACTTCTGAGAAGGGAGCCTGTTTTCACAAATGAGGATGGATCAAAGCAAAACTTGTCCAATTACTTCCTTTGGGAGATAAAATCAAGGCCAATTAAAGATGTAGTGGCTTCTCAGATATGTGAAGAAGCAACTGAGGAGGAGATTACTAGTGTTGCCTCCCTTGCAGAGATCTGTCTGAGGCTTCGTAGTGATGAGAGGCCTACTATGAAGCAAATCGAGATAAATCTACAGCTCTTACAGATGAAAAGGCCAAACTCGTCATGCCAAATTGCTCCAAAAAACAATGCTGAAGAGATGCAACCGTTGTTGTTTTCTAGTGCTGAACCTAGATGTGATCCACTGGCTAATTCTTTCAATGGAAGATCTAATTCAAAGTTCCACAGTCAACACTGTTTTAGCTTGGAGAAGGAATTTCTATCATCTCTTGATGCTCCACGCTAAGGTTCAATTTGCAGTATTGTAGAATTCTACGAGAACAACTTCACAGGAACATTATGTAAGAGTCCTTTTACGGTAGACGCAAGACTCCTCTTACCTCATTGGAGGTAAGATAACAAATCAATTTGAATCGTTGATTTTAGGAGAGATGATTAAATAGAAACTAATTTTCTTTTAATTATTAGTTGTGCCAGTGCATGCATGATTTATGGTGTACATGTCATGGAGTCATCAACGCCAGGTTGTTGTCTTGTCTTCCATGACATGGCGATGATGGCTTATCATGTATCTTGTAACGTTTTTCAATTCACATAGCACATATAGTATCAGCACCACGGCACATGGTAATTTTTTTTATGTATGCAACGTTTTTCAATTCACATAGCACATATACTCACATAATTATTTTTTTACTATGTGATGTTGTATCAATATTTTTTGTTAACTGGATAGTCATGCATGTTGCATGGTAAAAATTGTTCATGCCACGTTCTTTTTCTCTGGTAGCAATAGATTAATTTCATTTAGTAGCAGTCACGCGCGATTTACTGCATGCGCAATTTATGGTATGCATGCAGAGTATACACGCTAGCATGGATTTGTTCCCCAACAAAAAATCCTTTCCAAAAGAAAAACTATAAATTGTACTAATAATTACAGGTCTCCTATTACTTCTTAGGAGGCAATAGATCAGCTTGTCTCTCGAGATCTGGTTAAAATGGACGGTCTACAATGATTTGGGACTACCTTAAAATCTGTCTTATATAATATGAAACATTACACTTTTTTTAGATATAGGTACGAAGCAATATGCAGTACATATTTTCTGTTCACGGTGGATTTATAGATCTGTAATTTGTAAATATTTGTCAACTACGGCTTAGCATTCATCCACTATGCTATGCATACTTGTTTATCTATTTACTGTTTGGGCATCTTGGCTAAATTCAGTTATTTGTGTAAGTAAAATATGCACATATTTGCATGTCGAAATAATAATAGCTTGAGTGTTTGTGTTTTTGCACATAAGTTGCTGTTCTTCATCAAGGGGAACAAAGTTGCAGCCAAGAAAAAAAAACATGAAGACACTTGATTTGCAATATATGAGAGCTAAAGATGCTGATAGCTCGTTTGTTCAAGAACAGACAAGCCAAAGATGCTACAATTTAGAGGCTGGAGTAAAAGTTCATATCATCTACTGAAGTGCCCCAATAAAAGCTCGTACGAAGTACTTCTCAATCTTTGTACGAATAGTCATTTATTTTGAGATGGAAGTAGTTGTCAAGCCCGAGTGTTTGAATTTTCCTTTTGAACATCTACACCTGAACCTTGTTTTGATGTCTCAAATTTTTAAGTCATTTATAAAATATTCGATGTTATCACTATAATGTCGTACAAAAGATCCAAATTGATTGAATCCTTTCCTCGACCCTATGCAAGCAACATATACTTGCACCGAGCTTTCGTTTTGTACTATACTGTCTTCTGATGAACAAACTTTACCGTTGTCAAAAGAACATTGAGACCCAACTGCAAAGTCCCATACATGAAGCTCTCGCTCCCTTCCAAACTTTCCCTTTTTACCATGGCATAACACTCAATTTCATCCCTAAACTATCTTCAAAAGCTCAATTCAACTCTAAACTTTGAAAAGATCCAATTCAGTTTCTAAACTTTAGTTAAAGGTTTAATTTAATCTCTGATCCAATGTGGCTACTCACATAGCATGGCACATCAGAACGTGGCATTTCACGACAGCTTCAATTTTGAATTTCAAATTTTAAATAAATTTCTCTTAAATCGTAACTCTATTTTTAGATCCATTTGAATTTCTTAGAATTAATACAATATTTTTTTAATGTTTGGATTGTGTTAAGAATCAGATATGAAAATTTTATATCCCACATGAATATATTTTGGTACTTTAAAATTTGAAAACCTCAAAAACATTAATTTTTGAAATTTTCTAATGCATTAAGAAAATGGTATTTCCTACATTTGAATTACGTTGAATCTATTTGTTAAAATATAAAGCAGTACATGAAAATGTCAAAAACATAAAATATTTACAATGATCAAATTTGAACATTTTTTATACATAAAAATATTGAATTTTAAAATACAAAAAGAAAATATAACCCTATAGGATTTTTTTTGTTGCTTTAATTATAAGACGCACAATAGTTCAAACGGATATAAAAATAGTTACGGTTTGAGAGAAAAGTATACTTAAAAATCATAATCTAAAATTAATGTTGATGTGGCACGATAAATATTGATGTGGCATGCCACATAAGCAGCAAATATTGATGTGACATGCCACTTATGCAACCATATCAGATTAAAAATAAAACTGAATCTCGAATCAAAGTTTAAAGACACAATTGGATACTTTATGGACCAAATTGAACTTTCAATTATAGTTCACGAATGAAGTTGAGTATTATCCCTTTTCCCATCGACGGATATATCTCATCACACGCTTCACTGCACCATCATAAATCTTAATAACTCCCACGCAGAGAATCTCTGATGCCGTCACGAAAAAGGTGGAGGAGGTTTCTTTCTTGCAAGTCCTCAGCTCCCAGCGACGAGCAGTCGCACAATAACTGGGAACACTTTATGAGGTCCTTCAACCCAAAGACATTACAGCACAGACGAGAACAGCAGCGAGAAGCAAGAAAATGTTTACCAACAAACAGAATGATTGCAGTGATGCATGGTTACTGGGTAACCTTGCACACAACCAAAAACAAATAAACCTCCTGCTAGTCAAGAAAACAAACAATACAAGCATGCAGAAGGGCAGTGAAGACCTATCCGACCAATGTATCTGCAACAGCCATGGTATATTTCTGAATAAATCATTTTAAATGGTTGCATATGCTCCAGACTGGTGAATATCAAGCAAACAAGTTACAGTTATCTTCACAACATAAGTTGTGTATTCAAGGCTTCATTCGAGGTTCATAGTACTGAAATCATGATATCATAACATCCATTGCTCATGTTTCTCTTATTAGGAAGGCCAAACAAAACACAACAATAAATCATGGGAGTTCAAACATTATTTAGCATTAAGGGATTCTCCAGCCTTGGCAAGCTCCTCGAGCTTCTTATCAATCTGTGCTTCCGTCAATCCATTCAAGTTCACACATCTCTCCACACCCATATCTGACCAGTTGATAAAAAGCAGTGGGGTAAGGGGAAATTATATATCCCGATTACTAATAACAGTCATTCAGGGAGACTGATATTGATGATACAGGAAACACGTCATCTTTATAAAAGAATCCATGAGTCAAATAGTAAGTGTTGTCCATACATTGTCTGAAGCTTTATCACACTATGTTCAAATATAATATTTACAGAAATTTCATGGTAATACAACTTCAAAATGCAAATTTTGTTATATAGAGAGCACAACACATGCCCCAATACACATTATTATGTATAAATTATGACATGATAATGATAGTTGAATCCCGTCTCCACGTATTTCCCTTGTAAGTTGGTTGCTTCTCATAATCAAGTACTATCTCCGTCCCAAAATAAGTGTTCATTTGGATTTCGTACTATCTAGCTTTGACCAACGATTTTTATAGATTTAGTTAACTTTAAAAACCTAGTATTTGTACTTTTAAATTCTTCATAAGAAATACTTTCATAAAATATATTTTATATGTCTTAAAAATAATTTATATTTATAGCAATCATTGGTCAAAAATAAGTTTGACTAAACCCAAATGAACACTTATTTTGGGACGGAGGGAGTAATTAATTCTGCTTTAATATGTAACCAAATATTTTGTTGAGTGGTAGGTAGTAAAAACAAATTCTAAATGTTAAAGTACACCCCTCCATATTGTATAGGATATTGCACATTGTGTCCCAGTCCATGACCCTATTCCTCAACCCTATTGACCCAAGAATCTAGTGAATTTTGGGTGCCAAAGCTAATTAGCTGCATCCAAGCCATCCATAATTAATAACAGCATATTGAGTTATTGATATCTATTTCCAGTTCCCTATATATGTTTTAGTGGACACCAGTGGCTAATGAAGCTTAAGAGGTAGTACAGGATATATAAACTTCTGCTGATGCCACAAACTGAGCTTAGCTCATTCTGGTTAACAAAGGATAAGTGTTCTGGAAATCTTAGAATGGATATGATCACTAAACTAATCAGACCACTCTCCAATCTATTTCAGGGGAAGCCTGGATTAGAACATACAAAATCATTCCACTAAGCTGATGCCAGCTTTCCATCTAATAGTTTCTCATCTGCTCGCATGTCTCCGTCTCACATATCTAGCATATGATTAAGTTAACATCTGGCCCAGAACCCCGAATTGTATATTGTACTCAAGCACCGTTGCTTCAACCCAGCAATTCCACCATTCTCAAAATAAGTTGAATTTTGAATAATAGGTAACCTTGATCCCTGGAATTCTAATAGTTTTCTCATAGCAATTTCTCACTATTGAGTCAGGAAGGAACCCAAACTAAGCTTGAATTTCGTAGCCCAACAGTGAGTTGCAAGTAAATTAGGTTTGTGACTTATAAACTAGGATAAAATCCAATTTACTCCCCAAAAGAATAGCCAAAGTCCAAATAACCCTCTAAGCTATATTTTGGTTCATTTTACGCCGCTAAAACGTGATCTTAGGTCAATTTAACCCCTCATACAATTTGTCCTTTTTGTTTTCAATAGACAAATATAATCTTGAGATCAAATTTTACGAGATGATAAAGCACATCATAACACATATTTAAAAATAACTATAAATTTTTTATCATTATTTTTATAGGAAAAGACATTTAATAGTAAATTAATCTTTGGGATTCAAATCTATATGCAAAATAATGGTAAAAAATTCTAAGATACATTTTTCTAAGGCGT
The DNA here is from genome assembly GCA_001602295.1 of Zoysia matrella. Classification (NCBI taxonomy): domain Eukaryota; kingdom Viridiplantae; phylum Streptophyta; class Magnoliopsida; order Poales; family Poaceae; genus Zoysia; species Zoysia matrella. The sequence continues at coordinate 49,848 of BCLG01001861.1, forward strand.
TATGATGTGCTTTGTCATATTATAAAGTTTTATCTTAAGATTACAATTGTGTACAGAGAATTAAAAAAGAAAAATTGTATGAGAGGACATTTGACCCAAAATCATGTTTTGGTGGGGTAAAATAAACTAAAATATAGTTTAGGGAGTTATTTAGACTTCGACTATACTTAAAGGAAGTAAATTGGACTTTATCCTATAAACTATAAATTGTTGTTCATATGCTAACAAGTAGCCAAATCTACCAAGCAATCATGTGTCATAGTGCCTATCAATCCAGTCCTGCCTTAATTTAGTACAATACATGTGTCGAAGTTGGGTCATTGACATTGACATTAGCCTGTCTCTACTACACTAAACATGCGACTTGGTGGTGGCCGGTCATCATCCGCATTCGTTTGAGTGCGCCGACAGGTGGGCCTAGGAACTCCCTAACCTGTGTGTAGCTTCTCCGCCGCTTCGTTCTCCGGCGCTGCCCACCACGAATGAGTTCTCTCGGCAGGATCCCGATCCCCAGCCACGCCTACGCCCCTCGTGCAGCTCTCGAGTAAGAGGAAGACACCGATGGATGAGGCCGAACCTGCTGAAGTGTCAAGACCTGCCGCCAGAGCTCACACATTGCTTGATGCTGCTCCCGGACGTCACCGACCTGCTGATCCCGGCCCATGGCTTGCCGATTGAGGTGCTTCCTCCCGCAACCTAGGTGACCGAGGGCGACATCGCCATGGACGCCATGGGCCCCAAGAAGGTGACCAAGCCAAGAGAGAGCAATATGAAGCTGCTGCTTGTTCCGACGCAACTGTCAATGTTGCTTCCGGCGGCAAGCCCATGAAGAAGAAAAAGAAGCAGCTTTCCAACATCGATGGTGGCACGGCCCCCAAGGCTCTCTCCGCTGCCGACAGCAGCCAGTCCGCCACATTCCCGCTCCCTAAGGTGGTGGCCTAATGGGGAATCTGGACGGGCTTCACTTGAAGCAGGTAGTATTGGACCTCCCACTCGTTTCTTTCCATCATGCTGAATGTAGCTTCTCTGCTGATGTCTAGGGCTCACCCCGATCTACATTAGGAGGCGTTTGAAAATTTTTAGACAAAACTTAGGGTGCTTCACAACTATTCACCGGCGACATGCTCCCTAGCGTGGTTGCGCTGTGGCCCGAGATTTTTCAGTTGGGATCGCAATGGCTGGTGGTGCTCAATCCAAGTATGAGAAATACTCTATAATTGTTGTCTCCAGCTCCAATCTGGCCTCGTAAGCTTGCTTCATGGGATAGGTTCACCATGGGAGTGAACACGCTGAGGGGTAGGACATTGGCAGAGGGTCCTGTGCGACTCTACGGAGGGGCAGGAATTCTGCTTAGGATCATGGTCCCGTGCGATTCTGAAGGCATCACCTCTGCCCAGGAAAGTTTGGTCATTTCAATGATGCATGTAGGAGTATTGTTCTACTGCCATTTTAGTGATGCTGCTGTTGTCTTTGATTTACTCTGTCTTGTCTGCATAAAGTGCAAATCCTGATTGTCAGTCCTTGATTAAGTAAACCTGTGTATGCTTCTGATATTGTGACGGTCAATGAAATGAGAGATTTTCAAAAGCACTGAGCCTCCTGATCTTATACCGATTTTTTTGTTCTTATTGTCTACACTATTAAGGATTTCACTTGTATCTGTTTACCACGCATGAATCTGTTTATAATTTGTCTTGCATTTATAACTGCTCTATCTTTTCCACAATAGCAATGATCCATTGATTAGCACTTTGCAGGAGTCACTTTAAGCTCTCCACATAATTCCTAAATATGTTTGTTTGAAAGGTCTTCATACAATTCTGGAAAGGAATATCTGAATTTTATTGGTAAAGTAGCTGAGTGATGATGCGTTGCAACAGGGAGAAATACAAATGTCACAACACTGTAGTTCATTTGCTAAGAAAATATAATACAATACGATACATCTATCCATAAATGTTCAACTATCTCAAAGACATCAATCATACTTTGATATGGTGTGAATCAGGTTTGTTATCATATCAATCATGAATCAGCAGTGCAGTGCCCAGATTTGTCCATGGGATAATATAGCAATTATTTTCTGCCTGGTGTTCATTTGGACATGGAGAGCTAGTGAGGTTTAGACCGACAGTATTGTTAGATTGTTGCTTTAGCAGATGATGTGATTTTCCGTAGCGAAGCACAGGCATAGCGCTAGTATGGCTTATAGTTCCGATTTCATGGTATATGCGTCAATACATCAACTGCAAGTTGTGAGACAGTTGTGCAATTAAACCATAAATTCTATATGGAATTGGAGAAGTAGCTGAGAACCAAAACCAAAATCAAACCATTACAATGTTGCAACGTGAGACAGTTGTGCAATTAAACCATAAAGTCTATATGGAATTGGAGAAGTAGCTGAGAACCAAAACAAAAATCAAACCATTACAATGTTGCAACGAAGGAATATATTGACCAGGAGCACAAGCATGAGGGTTGTCTACTCTACCATGGAACTGATAATCACCTACTGCTGCACGTGGTTCCACCATAATTGAGTTCATCTTATCGCAATGTTGTTACATAACCATATTTACTGCCCAGGAAAGCTACTAAATAGCCTCACAGTTTTCTATTTCCTAAATTTTGGATGGTTGCTAGTTGACTACGATACAGAAACATGATGCGTACAATCCTTTCCCGAAATATCCAACCTCAAAAACTCATCTACCTCAAACGCACGCCATTCCTGCATCAACGAGGGGAGATATCCCAGGACATGATCTGACAGAGCAGATAAAACCAGCACGGATTGCTAGCAAGGAGGCAAAGCTTTCCGGATGAACCCAGTTAAATCAGATCTCGAGACGGCGGGGGTAGGAAGGGGAGGAGAATGGAGGGGGCTCGTACCGTAGCGCGCCCAGAGCTGGGGCTGGACGCCAGAGCACTCGCGGATGAGAAAGGGTAGCGAAGGGTTCCGCGCCTTGATGTCCGCGTAGTTCTTCTTCACGAACTCACTGCGGGGAAAACCAGATCGCCGACGGCCGCCGCGTGAGGCGATGCAGATTCGGAGAGGAAATCGAATGGCGGGGGTGAGGCTGGTACCGGGCCGGGGCGCTGGCGGGGGAGGACTGGCAGAGGAGGACGCGGACCTCCTTCACGCTCCGGGACAAGTTCGCTCGCCACGCCATCGCTGCCGACTGCTCGCTTCTCGTCGCCGGCGACTGCCTGGGTGAGTTGGGGGCCGGGGAAATTCGGATCGAGCGGTGGGACGGGCCGGGCCGTCAAGTTGCGGTTTGGACAGGATCTACGCCGTCCGATATGCCTTTATTAGCAAAACGGCTAGGGGCTTCCATTGGAACTCAGGATTTTTTTTTTCTACCTTTTTTTTTCTTGTGAAATTAAATTAATTTTTATAAAAATTTATAAAAATTTTATGAAATTTTTGCGTTTTAAAGGAGGCTTATATCTCCCTTTGGCCTCTTTTGAATGGAGGAAATTTTGCGTATCAAAGGAGGCCTAGATCTCACTTTGGTCTCCTTTGAACAGAGAAAATTTTCTTATTTTATGTATTATTTCTGTGAAAATAAATTAATTTCTGTAAAAATTTTATACAATTTTCGCGAAAATCGTGCATTTCAAATGAAGGCCTTTATTTCGAAGCGTCTGTCCTCATCCCCTTCTACTACAGTTGAGAGGAGGCGAACGCGGGCGTTCCGCGCCTATTTCCTCCGCGTTCTCCGGCCATTTTGGTGGCTGTTCCGGCGCCGGAGAGTACGGGGAACCAGAATTGAAACGACCGTGGATTTATTTCTAGTTAGTCTAGTAGATGCAGGTGAGGTTTTCCGCTGGCATTTCCAAATGAGCTAGATGGTTTTGCTTCCTCCACATGATAGTCAGCATCTTCACCCTTCTTGGATGGAGCTCCGGATATGTTTCCTGTGAGATTTTATATATCAACTTTCAAGTGGGTTGAATTTATTTTGTTTTTTATAAGATATTTTGCTGTGTTTTCCACAGATCTGTCGTCCCGATGTGTGGGTTCTGCTCTCCATTGATTTGAATCTGCTGCTGACACGAGAGGTATCAGATTTTCATCGTCGGATTGAAGTTATGGCCAGTGGCGGTTGTATCACCCGCACGTTCAACGATCTCCTACGCGTTCTTTTATGGATCATGCTACTCGTGGCATTTCTAAAATTTGATGATGCTTTGTCCATCTGGGGTTCGGCTTCAAGCTTCTTCGTGCAGGTTCGAAGGGCAGAGGCATCAATATTTTGTAGCTCAGGCCGTGTTCTTCAGTGTAATTTTATTTTCGTTCAAGGGCTCCTCTGCAAAGGGATAGATGTAACTACCTAATTCAGGGGTGTTCCATGGGCCGTATGGGTTGTGGCCACGCACAGAGCCCCCACAATTATAGGGCTTTAAATTTTATGGAAAAAGTTGTAGAAAAATGAAAAAAAAAATCGTGTTTCAAAAGAGACCTAAGATAAAGCAAATAATTAAGAAAATTGACACTAAAATTTTAGGTCCCGTTTATTATATCATATAGGGTCTCTAAATTCCCCAGGACACCCCCCTCTTAATTATATTTAATAAATCCAATCCTTTTTCTCAAAAATAAAAGCAAAATTGGTTTTTTTAAAAAACTAAAAGTTATACTCGTACTTTTAAAATATTGATACCGTTGACTTCTAACGATAACACTAATCATTCATCTTATTAAAAAAATTCAATTGTGTAACGTGTTTCAAATTCCACTAATAATAAAATCAAATCATAACAAAATATCTTATATTTATCATATTTTTTGAATAAGTAGTTTATGTTAAAAGTTAACAGTGTTAATAATTAAAACCGAAAGAAATATATTGTAAAAAAATGGTTTTCGTGAGTTAGTTGCTAAATGTTTTAACCTCAGCACGTAAATTACGAAATAATGGACAGCCTCATTAATGCTCAACGAAATGCTCTTTGGCAAGGATTTAGTGCTCCCAGCCACATCCAAATCATGGTGCTGTACCGAATAGGAGGTGAGGAGAGAGAAACGTAGTGGTGGTAGAAGATCCCAATCTGACTTCTTTACTTGCTGAAGACTTGCTTTGGAAATTGAGATTTGCTTTGGAATTCGATAACGTCATGTAATATGAGAAAAACTGTGAACCGAAGAATCTTAGGTAAATTGAAATGGAGGTAGTTTATATTTTTTTCTTTTAAAAATAGATTGCTACTTAATAATAAAATTAAATTATAACAAAATATATTATATTTATTATATTTTTGAAATAAATATTCTCATCAAAGTTTATGTTAAAAGTTAACAATGTTAATAATTTAAAAAATATATATATATTGTAGAAACCGATTTTCAAGAGGTTTACGATGAACCCATCGATTTTTAACACTATTCAAAACCAATCGAATTGCAATTTTGCTAACCTTGGCCCGATGATTTGGAGGTAGATGGGTAGGTCATTAGGTTTAGCTACTCCATTTTAGCAGATCGGGTATATTTAGCATTTTCTTTGCATGTTCGATTTTGAAAAATACATCAACTTGGGCTTGCAAACTCACATTCAGTATCAAAAACAAAAAAAAAATATTTTTCCATATTTTAATCCATCTATGTAGTTTGATAGTTTACGAGAGAATTGGTCAAGAGTTGGACAAGTGATGAGATTACGAGGATTTTTAACTCATCAAGTGATTGTATTCAAAAACTTTCGTGGTCTTCATATTTTTATGTATGTTGCATGGTATGGTGAAGTCGATATCCTCACAATGAACTTTAGTCGATTCTAAAAATAAGAAAGGGAAGATTATGAAGATATCACTTCTTTAAATACATACAACACTCCTCAAATAAATATTAATCGTGCACAACAATTAAAATTAGAGGTGAGCTTATTTCTAAACACATATTTTTTTTTCTTTCAGAATAGATTGTTACCTAATAACTTTATCATCATTAGGAACATTGAAGAGAAGCAAGGGAAGTTAGAGAATAACCATGAGATGCACAAGACAAAGAAGGGCGTTTAATTCTAAAACGAGTTTAAATTCAACTCGGGTTCGAGTCCTAGTCGAACTCTAGAACTAGCCTGCACTAAAACGGATGACTAGGTCACATACGAACTTTGTTTTGTAAATTCTAGATATAGATGGAAAGCTAAAAAGATAATCTTTCCAACGGATCAAGTTTTGTGCTAAAATACTTCCTTGATCTTTGAGAATCACCAAAACAATAGGACGTCTAGAATCTGTTAGAGTGTTGTGACACTATTTTTTTGCCTTTTGGACCATGTATGTTTCTTAGACCTATTAATATTATAGTTTGCCCCTAAAGACGCTCTAATTTCTATTTAATCAGTAGCCACCATCATTAGACTGAGGTTTTGCTTAGATTAATCTGTTATCAAACAGTTTCACCGTTAGACAATTTGTTAGATTTTAATTTTGTGAATTCAATTCAGATTTCGCATCTGTGTTGCGTTTTTTTTTGTTATTGCTTGTGTTCTTCGATTCGCTTGCAGGGATTAGCCTTTTTGAACTATAGAAAAAGTGGTGCTGCGATTGCAGGGTTTTGAGTTATGATGATTTGAAGCCGGATTGATTATGAATCGCATCTTCATCAAATCGAGAGTCACCACGTCCCAACGAAAGATCAGAAACCACATACACATACCAAGTGTCATGCCTGTCTATAACAAGTTAATGATAATTTTCTAAGAATGTGCAATGCAAATATATCGATATAAATTTAATATTCTAAGTATAGCATAACATTTCATATAAAAACATTACCTTTTAAAAATAATCTCAAAATTAGGAAATAGGAGTAGAGGATAACAATTGTGAACAGATAGGAAAAATACACGAAGGTGAAAAAAAATCAATTAATATCAGACCAAGTTATTTCTGCCACAACAATATGTTTCCATTTTTTTATTTAAAATCTAGGAGTAACAATTTCCTAGAGTTATTCATACTTAAAACTAGAAATCTATGTATGGGAAGAAGTGAATATATCAAAGGTAAAATGTAGTAAAGTCAGAATTTATCACGAATCTCAAAGGCAGAACTTTATCAAACAGAGTCAAGCTATCCTACATGAACATATTTGTACTTTTACTAACATGTTCTTTTATTACTTTATTGACATAAAGTCATACAAAGTTGAGGCCAATATAGATACTTTGGAAACCTTGAAATCATGCTACTGTTTGTGTGGATTCTAGCATGGCCCAAATATAAAGCCGCCTTTGAAATACAGAAATTTCATTGGAAACATACAAGAATTTGTAGGAATTTGTTCAATTTTACAGGAAAAAGGTAGAAAGCGGAAAAAATATATGAGTGTGGCCTAAACGTTAAGAAGGCATAGCTTAAGACAAAGGCGCATTGGATGGTGAAGTTGAGTCTATGGGAGTTGTGGAATCCATATATATTGTTCAAATAACCGTTTAATATGGGAATTGATAGAACATCACACACATGGCTCGTGTGTTACAACAGTATCTCATGAAAGACGATACCCTGTTTACTACATGCAGTATCCAGTTCTATATAGGATGCCGAGAGATCGATCCGGGGCTCCCTACGCTACTGTCGTCTTGGTCTTCTTGGTGAACTCCTCTTTGAGCTGCCTGCGCATGATCTTGCCCGACACCGACTTGGGGATGACGTCCACGAACCACAGCAGCCGGAGCTTCTTGTACGACGCCACCCGCGCCGCCACGTACGCCATGATTTCCGCCTCGGTCTCGTCCGCGCTGCGCCACCGCACCACGCATGACACCGGTACCTCGCCGGCCTCCTCGTCCGGCAGCCTGCCGCCGCACGAAAAGACAATAGCACAAGCTACCTGATTTTAATGGCGAAGTACTCGTTCCAAGACGTGCTTACCCGAAGACGGCTGCATCTTCGACTGACGGGTGGGACAGAAGTATGGCCTCCAGCTCAGCAGGAGCAACCTAGAAGTGTAGATCAGAACAGAGAGTGCCATTTGCTTTGAGCATGACGAAACAGAGAAGGAGCTGGCTCGATATGAGAAGCAGAGGACTATTGTACTTGGAAGCCCTTGTACTTGATCAGCTCCTTGATCCGGTCGACGATGAAGACGTCGCCATCGTCGTCGATGTACCCGATGTCGCCGGTGTGGAGCCATCCCTTGGCGTCGATGGTGCGCTCCGTCTCGTCCTTCTTCTTGTAGTATCCCTGCATCACGGCCTGGCTCCGGACGCAGAGCTCCCCCGGCGTGTTCGTGGGCAGCGACCGGCCCGTGTCAGGGTCGACGAACTTCACCTCCAGGTTGGGCAGGATGAACCCCACCGAGTTCTTCTTGGCCACCTGTGCGGGGCCCTGCCGCGGGTCGCCGTCGGCGGCGGCGTGCGTGAGCGTGATGCAGCTGTGCTCCGTGAGCCCGTACGCCTCCTCCACCTGCACGCCAGGGAATTTCTTCTGGAACGCCGCGAGGAGGTCCGGCGCGAGCGGCGCGGCGGCGGTCATGACCGACCTGAGGGCCAGGCTGGAGAGGTCGAACTCGTCGGCGACGGGGCTTTTGACCATGGCCAGCATCACGGGCGGCACGAGCGGCGCGAACATTACGCCGTGCGTCACCAGAGCGCCCATGAAGGTGCGCAGGTCGAAGCGGTCCATCACGACCACCGTGCCCTTGTGCCGCAGCGTCGAGCAGCAGATGCCGGTGATGCCGTAGATGTGGAAGAAGGGCATGAGCCCCAGCGTGACAACCTGCCCCACCAGTTCCGGCCCCACGGAGAACATCGACGAGCAGAGGTTGGACACCAGGTTCCGGTGGCTCAGCATCACGCCTTTGGACACGCCCGTCGTGCCGGACGAGTAGGGCAGCGCGCAAAGATCGGACTGCTGCACCTTGTCCAGCGCCACCACGGGCGCGCCGGTGCGGTCCGCCGCGGCCAGGAGCTCGTCCCAGCTGATCGCGCCGGGCATGGACTCCACGTCGCCGATGCCGATCACCGGCACGCCCGCGTCCTTCACCTTGTCGAAGGCGACCTCGTTGGCGACCACGAGCTTGGCCTCGGAGTCCTCCACCTGCTTCTTGATCTCCGCGGCGATGGCGCGCGGGTTCACGCCGGAGAAGACGGCCCCGGCCGACATGATCCCGAGGCTGACAACGGGGTACACGGCGAGATTCGGGAGCGCGACGACCACGACGTGGCCCTTCCGTATGCCCACCGACCGCAGCGCCCTGGCGAACCGCGCGACGTCGCGGGCCACCTCGCCGTAGGTGTAGGACCGGCCGCCCGGCGCGGCCTCCACGAGCGCCACCTTGTCCTCGTAGGCCTCGGCGCCCGCCAGCACGAACTCCGGCACCGTGACATCGTCCGGCACGGACACCGGCGGGAACCGGCTCCGGAAGATGTGCTCCTGCTCCTCCTCCTCCACGATGGCGATGGCCGCGTCGCCCATGCTACGCTGCTGGCTGCTGCTAGCTGCGTCCTTAGCGTTGCTGTTTGTGATGAGCGTGGTGCTGAGCAGGAAGGAGAACGCGGGCATGCCATTTGTAGAGACGAGAGGTCTTGACGACGAGGGGTGACGGGAGGAAGGTGACGGCATGCTCGCGGCTACACAATTCTTGTGTGCTGTCAAGACAAGTGGTTTGTAGGTGAGGTTTGGTTGGGTCATGGTCTTTGGGCTTTACAAAGAGTTTGGCCTTGCTGTTATAGCACCACGCCATGACACAAGTTTGTAACTGAGGTTCAGTTCGATCTTCAGTTTTTCAGGTAGCATTCATACGTGTTGTGTACCATGGCTACCTGAATCATATGAACATCTAGATGAACCTATAGGATGTTTGCTCATGCGTTATGCTGCTATGTCTGCGCATATGCCTGTCTTCTACCATCTTGGTCACTGCTGCTGCCTTTTTTCTGTCTCCTTCAAATTTATCGCAATTCGTCTTGCATCTGTATCATGATGGGGGCTATTCTTTGCTAAGCATAAATATCATTCTGTAATATTTACTCAGCAAAGAACAATGAAATATTTTGGTATAACATGGACGAGATTATTGATCTCCATTAAGCAATCTCGTACTTTGGTATTGGGGGTTATGTAGGAAAGGATGAGAGGAGTTAGATTCATTTAAACTGGTTGGTAGATCTCAATTTCTTCACTTGAAATTAGTTCAACAAAATCATTGTCATCAACTTCATTGCCTATTCCTTCTTTCTATATGTTGTGAAAAGCCCATTCGCTTGCCCCTAGGCTCCAAAAGGCCCAAGATCGGATTGAAGCCCAAAGAGCAGCTGGTAAGTTAGTGAAAAAGGGTCCATGAGCACTTCTATCAGCTGTATAGGATTAAGTTACAGGCTTGTCCTTGCAAGAGGGGCAAATCAATAAAATACACACTATTAGTAGCTAGGTTGGTGAGTATAATTACAATCACCTTTATTAATAGAAAAACTAATAAGACATACCATTATTTCAGGACAGACACTTGAAGGGTTCCAAAGTGTACCCTTCGGTATCTAAAGGATTTTACTCTGAGAACCTTTTGTCTTGGATACTCTCTGCCTATTCCTCACTTGGCCCTTGCGATGGTAGCCATGTGAAGATGTTGGTTTCTATTTTTGTTTTTGAAAAAAAAAAGTCTATTTTACTACCCCGAACAAATTCACTTTGTCCGTTTAACCCCTTAAACAAAATTTAGGCTCAATTTACTCCCTCAAACTATTCAAACTGGTGCACTCTACCCCCTTGTGAAATTCATCTTTTTTGTTTCTCTTTGTACAATTTGAATTTGAAGCTCAAATTTTGCATGGTGGCAGAATATATCATTCCCTACGTTTAAAAATTTAGATTATATTTTCAAAGTAATATTCATAATTTAATAGCATCTAATAGTATGTTAATAAATCATATGCAAAATACATAAAATAGTGTCACAAGAAAGTTGTAATATATTTTCTTAACATTGAGTGAATTATCATTTACCTTTCTACAAAATTTGAGCTTCAAATTCAAATTCTACAAAGAGAAAAAAAAGAGAAATTGCATACGGGAGTAGATTGCACCTTGTTTGAATAGTTTGAGAGAGTAAATTAAGCTAAAATTTTGTTTAGGGTGTTAAACAGACAAAGTGAATTGTTCAAGGGCGTAAAATGGACTTTTTCCATTTTTTTTTATATCTTAATCACTTTACTCCCCAAGGGTTCAACATCCAAGTTTGGTGGGTTTCAATTTTCATGCATGACCTCTACACACAATGATATTTTTTATTTGATTACTGTATCAATTTTAATTGATTGCTATTAGATATCAATCCTTTACATCCATGGTATCCAACTTAGATGAATGATCATGGAAATATCCACGAAAATGAAAGGGACTCCATTCATATACTTAACCATGCAGTGCAAACTAACATCATAAAATTAGCTTCCAAATCATGAGAATGAAAATTAAAAGTATACTTGATCAGGCACAAGAGACCATCGCTCAAGCGTAAAAACTTGATCGCTCAAGCGTAGAAAATACATTTGCATTGATTGAAGAAGCAGTGGAGAGATGGTTCTGGTATGCGTGCGATTTCTATTGGGTAGTGAATCATACAGTTTTTAGTATTAAGTAGATTTACCATTGATAAATTCTATTCAACTTAATTTTGTTTGTCTACCAACTCTATTATTTGTGATATAAATAAAAACTGTATTATCTGTTATATCAATAGGCATGCTGCAGAGCCTTATGAGTTGATCATTGCAGTAGCGTTGGCACATTTGTTCGCCGCAGAGGCTTATTATAGTAGTGTAAAATCATCTTCATGTATGTATTACATGACTCACATAAAGGGAAAATTTTAACTAAGTCGTTTATGACAATCCTCTTGTTCGCTCCTTTTTTTTTTGGCGAAAGTGATAACTCCTTTTGCTTTCCTTCCAAATAACGGACATGCATTCTTGCCACTTGTGATAAGGGGGAATGGCTAGTTATTCGATAGGAGGAAATATTAATGGCAAATATTTTCTTCTTGGGTTAGTAATAAAGACAAGGACAAGTAAAATGGTCACCAGAAGGCGTTGATAGAGAGAAAGCAGCTCATCGTGTGTCGTACATTATCAGTCAATAAATTTGTAAGCGTATAACACATCATGTTGCAAACATTTTACACAAAAATTATAAAAATTAGGAACGCCATACCTTGAAAATGTAACATTCTCTGCAGTCTTAAGTACAAAAATGACCAAAGACATACATTAGAAAAACCCGTGAAGTCGGCCTGCAACTGAAAGCAGTCAAGCATATAGTATAGTACATAGTATATAACAGATAGCATAATAAAAAATTTGACAAAATTAATTATCAGGGAAGTTGTTTCATCCACTGGTTAAGTAGGAGCCAATGCCATATGCGACAGCATAAGGAGCATATGCCTCTACGTACTCCGCTGCAAGCTGTAATATGACCGTGAGTGCCAATTTTCATGTGGTTCCAAAATCTCTTCCTGGCCAGTTCTTACCAGAAAAGCTATGGAAGTTGTCCATTTACCATGGTGTTTAGTGAAGGTGCTAAAATATTTTCCCTGAGATGCCACCAATTCCCAAACTGGATACCACTTATCACTAGCGTTACAATAAACTATCGGCAGTGGGTAGAGCCATAGAAGTCCTAGAGGAAGAGCGCACAAATATATGGGCACGTCAGAGAAGAGTAGACTTATGTATATTTAGGGTAAGCACATATAAAGCATAGCAATCAGAAAGAAATTAAAATAAGGTACAGGCTATATATATGTTTTTTTTTTCAGAATCAAGATGTATATATGGTTGCAGAGTTCATCTGAAGCATTGTGTTTAATCTCTGGAAACGTTGAGCAACTTGGGCTGATGGAGTCACTCGACTTAAGTGAGAGGCGAAACCAGAGGAAAAATGTTGAAGATGCAACACTTAATTTGGGGGCAATAGGATTGCATGATTAAATGAATGGTGAAATTTTATCGCTATAGTGTACTATTAGATGACAATAAATTTTTCTCCACTGATCTTTATTAAGTCACAATATATAGTCATCATTTTAGTTATGATTATGGCAGTAGGCGCTTGCTCCTTCCCTTAACAATTATTAATGCTGGAGATCAGTTTAGTATATACTCCTTCTGTTCTTAAATTGTTATTATTAGGACAATAGATCTACCTTAATTTTTAAATTAAATTTTTGTTTTAATGACAACAATTGATAAACTGAGGAAATATTTTGAGTTGGTTAGAACATGCCTGCCCCAAGTTCAAACACACATTATTATTTTAATGATTGGGCTTGAATAATTCAATCTAAGGTAAAGCCTGCTGCTCTAGCTAGAGAGCAAGGCCGAGACACTACACGCATCATGATAGCCCCCAATTGTTCTTTGAGTTCAAGTTGTCCCTTTGCGAGTGGGGATGCAAGTGGTACTAATGGGTAATTGTGGGTCTACTCTTTAGTTCATTTGCTCTGTTAACAACAATAGACGGTGAGATATTTTTTGTTCATTTGAAGAAATTTTGGGCCGATCCACTGACACAAAAAAGAAAAACTTACATCCCTATGTACACAAGAATATTATGGATTCCTGCTGTGTTGTCATCAGAGTCTCAATGCACCAACCAATAATAGCTGTGATATGCATCAGATATAGAGATATTTTGATAGTGCACGACCAATAACCCACTTATGCCTTGTAGACTTGTAGTAGAACCAACTCGCTTAATAAAAAGCCTGGACAGGCGACCAGAGAAGCAGCTTCCTCTAACCTCCGGGCAAGCTAGATGCGTTGTGCATGGCCTGAAAAGCCTAGTACCCTTCCTCAAGTCTCCCATTCTCAGCAATATTGGGTAGCTTCATGGTTTTGTCTTCCATGTTCCCAGTCTCCCAGACGCAGCTAGTAGAAGACTGCGGATACACAAGACAATTTATTGGTGTGCCAAGACAGATGCTTTATATATAATATTGTCCGTGGATCCATTGTCCAAGAAAATTTCCTTTATATTGGCGATCTCACTGAGTTGTTCTAGAAGAGCACAAAGGTCTATTCTTTACAAAAAGCACGTGCATGTCAGACCATGGGTTGTTTTAGGAGAGATAATAAGCTGCTCAAAGATCCTAGCTGAATTCATTTCATTTTTCCAGGTAGACAGCCCACCCAAGTAAAAACAGCAGAACTCAGAAAATGACAAAAACTTTTAGGGAATTTATTTTTCCATGAAGTAGTTTTATTGAATTATCAAATTATAATAAAGGACTGTGGCTGGTTGTAGCTTTGAAATTGGTTGGATGCCATCCACGAAAAGTTCCGTTAAGAGGCTAGACCCATTTCCAAAAACACAAATGTTAAAAGTATAATATTGTCAATATTTTAAAACAAGAGGGAGTATAGTATTTTTGAATAAAGAAAAAATGTTCTGGCCTGCCTCCACATGATGAGATGCTTGAAATCTTTATCTGTTATTACATCATCACATCTCTAGGTTCAATGTCACAGTAATTAAATTAGCTTGTCTGTGATGTGTTGTTTCTTATGCAAAACAGGGACCATGACTTATCTCCATCCATTTTTTCACTCCGAAGTGCATGTAGAGACAAGAATAATGCAGGTGGGTAAGAAACTCGTACTTAATCGCTACTTACAAAACGAGCCTACGGTGTCACTTCAATTTTTTAACAGTGTCGGTAAAAAAAAAACAGACACTATAATCTCGAGAAGTCCTCCCGTGTTATGACCCGACACTAGTATTCAGCTATTAGTGTCGGGCATTGCTGACGTCATTACAACCAATGACACTAAATGATGACTATAAAATAGTAGTGTCGGTCACTGCTATTATAGTTGATAGTAGTGTCGGTCACTGCTCATGTGAGTATTGACCGACATTATTATAGTCGATAGTAATGTTGATTACTGTTGACATCAGGATTGTCGACAGTATTATAATCATATAAAAATCTAGAGGTTGCACACGGGAAATTTGTGGGCGCCCATTTCCTTCTCTTGCTTTTCATCCCCATCCTCTCTATTCATTCGCCCCTAGGCCCCAGCTCCTCTCTCTCGTTCCCCTTGCGAGCAGCAAGCTGCCCTGCCGCGAGGCCTCTGGCCACGAGGTGCTCTGCCGCGAGCCCTCCGACCTCCCGCCAGCGTCTACCAGTGAGGCACCGGCTCGTCCGCCCCGAGCCAAACGCCCGCTCACGGTCGAGGCAGCGACAGTGGCCCCCTCGCGCCCCCTGCAGTGAGCCAGCGGCGGTCCTGACGGTCTAGCACCTAATCCCAACGCGCCCAGGGTATGACTCTTTCAACTACCTTCGTCTTATCTACAAGAAGCTTCCTCCCCAAATCCGAACCCTAACTGTACTTGCAGCCATAGAAGGGGTAGGATGCCATTGATTTAGTCCCTTCAACTGTACTTACTTAAGGTTCATTATATATTCCTCTTTTATTGATACCCACATGAGATGACCATTATTTTGTTATCCCAGCAGAACTTCAATATTTAATTTTTTCTGCATAATGAATTGTTTATTCTAAAATTCAGGGATAATATATTAGATGGAACAGTTGTTTTGCTCTAAACTGGCAAGTGCCAACTACAACTCTGAAAAGCTTCAGGATAGGCTCAAGGTTATTGAGCTGAATAAGCAGTCTATCTATGATGATTGCCAAACATTAACGTTATCTTTTTATTTCAGTCACTGTGTATCAGCTTATTGGCTCTATTAGTAGTTCATCTAGGTACAGAAAGTGTTCACAGATGACAGCTTATTGGCTCTATCAGCTTATTTCAGTCACTCTTTATATTAGAAAGTGTTCACAGAAGTTGTCATCCAGGTACAGAAAAAGCCATGCTTGATCTTGTCTTAATTTTAGACACTCTGATAATTTACAGTGTCTTGGTAATTTAGCAAATCTGAAACATTTTGATTTGTCAAGAAAATCTGAGACTTGTTATATTCTGAAGTGTTCTCTCACAGTTTCAAAACTCTTCAGGCTAAAAACTGCCAGGAACTCGGATATTGAGAAGCTGATATCTGCTTCATCAAGGACTGAGAATCTGGGGTTGAAAGAAGTTGTCATCCACTTCATCAAAGACTGAAAACCTGGGTTTGAGAGAAGCTGTCATCTAATTCATCAAGGTCTAGGTAAAGAAACAATCATACTTGATCTTATCCTCAAAATATTAGGTGCTGTGACGATTTACAGTGTCTTGGTAATTTAGAAAATCTGAAACAATTTGCTTTATCAAGAAAATCTGAGACCATATCGGCTTGCCAAGTCCAAGTGGCGTGTGACATTTGGGGGCATGAGTCTTGCATGATCAAATTTGCTTTACGATTAATGGGTCTTGCATGATCAAAATCAATTATTAGAACTACTGTTTTTCTGTATTGAACTTGGTCAAAAACTCTCTTCTGATAGAGACAATGCATTTGTGCTTTTTTCAGATTAGAAGTGATGACACCCTTGATCAATGAGAAACATCAGGTAGCTAGGGAGAATATTAGAAAACTCTGCAAGTTTATTAATTTGTTATGTTATCATTGTAAATTTATAAGATTCTTTTTTTATCATTTATAGCCATCTGATCATCTTTGATTAGTATATGATAAACTATTTATTTCCTGATTCTGGAGTATGTTTCTGCTTAGCAAAGAAACTGCTAAAGGTTGTATTGCACTATTGTTAATTCAAATTAGAATAAATAAAGGCTGCTACAATTTGTGATTAATTTTTAGAATTGACCATTTTTTTGAGAAATTGATTTTTCTGGTAGTGCAATGTGGGTATATCTCATGTGGATAATTTCAATGTCTTATTACTTTGCTGCACATAGGAGAATGTTACACAGAGATTTGGACAACTACAAATTGGTGTGCTTGTTCTATTTCTAGAAACACAATATTTGTTGTTCTATATATATGCTTACTATATTTAAATGATGGACTTGTGAACTGCATACTATTTCTGTTGATGACATTTACAATTGCAAAATTATTTATACTAATCTTTTTTTTAGATTGTATATATTAGATTGTATTTTTTCATTTATCATGGTTGTGATTGGATGTATTTTTTGCTTGCCTCTTTTGTTTCTAATCTGCATTGTTCTACCTTTATTTTTCTTTAGAGCAAAAAAGAGAGCATGGCAGATTAGAGAAAATACTTTTTTATTTAAATAAAATCAATAGTAGTGTCGGGCATGCTGATGTCAGCAATCGACACCACTATTGCTAGTAGTGTCAAACATGCTGATATTAACAACCGACACCACTAATGCTAGTAGTGTCGAATATGCTGATGTCAGCAACCGACATTGCTGTTGATGTTAACAGTGTCGGGCATGATGACGTCAGCAGGTCCGACACTGATGTGAAACTTCAATGTCGGTTGCTGAGATCGATATTGGGCATGGCTTGTAGCAGTATCGTTCAAATAGTGTCGCGCAATTTGACCGACATTATAGGCTCTTATGACTCAACATTATAGACCTTTTTCGTAGTAGGCTATATCTGTAACAACTGTTAGCTTCATACAAAGCACAGAAAATTGCTACAGCAGTGTCACTATGGCTGGAAACTTGCTTGATGGCCCACCATGTAAAGCGCTTGTCACACCCCAAATTCTCCAATTGGGGATGTGAATCTTTTTCAATAAAATAAAGTAAAAAATTGCAATTATTTTAATGATTATAAATTGTTACTCATTTGTTTGAATTTTAAAAGTATTCAAATTTCCATGAAAATGAAGTTTTAATTGTTTTTGTCTAATATAACTTACTTTAACAAAATGATTTTGTATTTATCTTAAAACCAAACTTATTTGAATTAAAAAATAATAAAGAAGTGTTTTCTCTAAATTTGATTTTTGAAAATATGTCTTTAAAACATAATTTTATTGTGAACATTGATTTTAATTGGAAACTTTCAAATGAAGTAAAATGAATCCATTTCAAATTATAATCTAATAAAATGATTTTTGGTATTTAGAAGCAAGTTTTATTTGATTAAAAAAAGGGGTACTTTCTCATAATTTTAAGTTCCGAAAAGATGTCTTGAAAATATTATTTTATTAAAATTTGGTTTTTGAAAGGGTTTTCAAAGAAAGCATGAAATGATATTGTCTCAAAATCTTTCAAATAAATTCTTCAATTGTTTATAAATAAATTATTAAAAGAAATTATAAATGAAATGAATAAAAGAAATTATAATCAAAGATGGGAAAAATATAAAGGAAATAAACAAAAGGAAAGAAAATATGTTTTCTCGAATTTTGGATTCTAGAAAAGATGTCTTAAATAGGTTTTATTTCAAATGGTTCAAATAAAGTAAAAATGCATATATCTAAAAAAATATATTCTCTCATTTCGAAGTTTTGTCAAAGTTTTGAATTAACCTGACAAATAATTAATTAATAAATAAAATGAAAAAAATAAAAGAAAGAAAAGAATTAAAGAAATAAAAGAATAAAAGAAAACCCCTAAACCTCTCCTAGGCCTAAATTTCCCTCCTTTCTCCATCCCTCACTCACCCCGCCAGCTCAAGTCCCTCTGCAGCCTCTCTGAAAAAAAAAAAAGTCCCTCTGCAGCCATCAGGCCAGCCGCTACCTCTTCTCTTCCTCTCACCGGCACGCGGGCCCCACCGGTCAACTCTATCCCCAACCTCCAGCCAAGCCGCCACGCCCTGCAACCACCGCCGACCGAAATCCCTGCCAAACCAGCCGCGCCGCGTCCTGATATTCCGCAGCACCGTCGTCCCTGACTTTGCCGCCTCTTCCCGTTTATAAGCCGCTGACCCCTGCCTCGTTTCACCCCAAAAACCGAGCTCTCCCCGAAAACCCTAGCCGCCATGCCATGACACCCTACCAAGCCGCCCCCGCCGCCTCTAATCCTGTGCCGAGCATCTCTGATCCGCGCCTCACCCGCCAAGATGCTTCCCCGCCGGTCTGTGCCCAGATCAGCCGCTAGCCGTCACCGAATTCCAGCCGCAGCAACTCACCGTTGCAGCCCCTTGTCCGGCCAACTTTGTTGTCGATCAAGCCCACAGTAAGGATCTCCTTGAGCTTCCCTCCATTTTACACTTGTCCCCGTCAAGAACTGGCAACCGGAGCGCCGACTCCGGCCTACTCCAGCGAGGAGACCCTGGCGCCGCCGCCGGCAGCAGGCCACCGCTGCCTGGCCGCGCCCCATCAGCCGTCGGATCTCGTAGGGACGGGCCAGATTAGATCCATTTATATCATTTGATTTAATTAAATCGCATCCACCGATCCAAATCCAACGGCCAATATTAGACCACGTTTATCAAAAAATCCTATACATCTTATTTGAATCGGACGGCTGAGATAAGATCAACCCCTCCACTTATTAGATCTAATCCAGGCCACCCGATCTAGATCCAAGATCCTGCATGATGCCACATCCTCAATTCAATTCCATCCGTTCATTTCGACATCTAAGGGCTAGACTAATTCCAGATTATAGAATAAAAATAAATAAATCTATTACTGTATCAGCATGAGGTCATGCTGACGCCATCGTACAGGATTAATTAAAATTATTTAGAAATTAGGTAAATTAATG
Organism: Zoysia matrella; assembly: GCA_001602295.1. Lineage (NCBI taxonomy): Eukaryota > Viridiplantae > Streptophyta > Magnoliopsida > Poales > Poaceae > Zoysia > Zoysia matrella. The sequence continues at coordinate 69,417 of BCLG01001861.1, forward strand.
TTGGATTAATCTGTTAATTATAGTTTTAATAATAATCATAATAGAAAAATAATTAATAATATTATTAATTTGAATAATAACAATTGTAATTACTAATTTTACAGAAGAACCCTATACTTTTATTTAATTACAACTAAGTCACTGACTTATAACAAATTTACATTTTCAGCCCCTATGATTTTCTGTAATTAACTTTTAGCCATTAATGAATTCTAAAAATTTCAATTAAGTCCTCAAAACTTAATTTTAATTACAAATTAACCCATAAATAGTTATAATAATGATGATACTTATAATAATTATATAACAATATATATACTTCTATAGTAATAATATTTAGTATAATTATTAATAATTACAAAATATCATAATATAATAATAATGAATAGTAAAATAATATGATAATATTATTATTCTACTAAAAAGAATAATAAATATATTACATAATGATATTAACATTATTAATGATGATGAAATATAATAACACGATTATTAATGTTAATCGTGATAATTTTACTAGTATAATATAACTATAATATTACTTATATTGTCGTCGTCGACGACGACGACAATAATAATAATAATAATAATAATAATTGTGGTACTAGTATCTTTATAATTAAATCAACTTTAGTAAATTATAAAATTAATCTCTGTCGATTAATAAATCCATTTCAAAGCCCAAAGTTTTATAAATTAATATATCTTACTGTTCTAATTTAATAAATTGCACCTAAGTCCCCAAAATTTATTTTTAATTGCAAATTAATCTCTGAAACCTTATAAATATCATAGATTTTAAATCGTAACTCCGATATAAGTGAATTTTGTACCAAAATGATTGTATCAAAATAACCTAGGCATTCATGATGTTATCATATTGATTCTCTTCTGTTGTATGCATGGTTTTGATTGAATTGTGTTCTTTGTCTGTTGTGCTTGTGCTTAGACAAATTCGCTCCGGATCTGCATTGCGAGGACTTCAAAAATCAGAACTCCAAGATCATTGAGCAGCAATAACATTACAAAGGCAAGTGTCCTTGACTATTTTGTGCCTACTTTACAAAACCCTTATTTTGTAAATTGCATGTTTGTGTCAAATTGAATGCGCACCTACTATTAAGAATTTACCTAGTTTTTTTTATTATGCCTTGTCACCCTAGTTTACTTTTTTGTTGGGTAGATCACATGCTTAGCTTGTTGTTGTAGAGATGGGTGATATTAAATGGATTTATTATCATATACTTGCTTCACGAGGATTAATAGGTTATTTAATAGTAATTTAGAGATTAGTGATTTAGAGGATATGGTTGGTGTAGGGCTGTGTGCAGGGTTACCGGCACTGTCCCTTGGTATGTTATCTTCCCAAATCTAAGGTCCGGTTTGTGAAGCGACCAACTATGTGTTACCGTACAACCACGAGCCAAATATGGGCGCGGCCTGGTGTAAGGAGTGGTGGAGACCAGTTCTGTGCGTGCCAGCTGGTGGAACGGGGAAAGCTGATTACGCCTGGATCCGTCTGGAGAGAGATGTGTGAGGAAGAGAGAGTTACTACCGAGAACCATCTGGCACAAGAGGGGTACTCTCGGGTTATGGTTAGTTTCCTAACGGGTGAAACTTCAATGGGCACGTACAAGCTGGAGGAAGCCATAGAAAAGCCTTAAAGTGATCTCTTGGCCCTCACACCAAAGAAAGTGTGCAAGTGCGAAGCTGGCACAGGCATAATAGAGATTTTTTAGTCCACCTAGAAACAAAGGATAAAATCACTTCTCGTGAGAAATTGTGTACAATCTTTGCAGAGTTAAAACTGTCATGACAGTCGTGCTCACGGTCATGAGCATTGCATGGATCCTCACATGATTAGCGAGATTTTGGTATGGTTTAGTTGGTGATCACAGTGGGAGATTGTGATTGGTTTTTATGTTGGTGCTACCACTTATAGGTGCGATGTCTATCACTTAGTAAATAGGTGCTTAATAGGAAGTGTGTTTATATTGTGTGCTTTTATGCAAAAAAACTCTATATTGCATTTGTCTTGTTTGTTGTTACATGTCATCTTTTTTCACACTTGCTGAGTACATCCCGTACTCAACCTTGCCTTTATAAATGATGCTCAGTTGAAAAGAAAATTTAGAGGACATTGAAGACACAAGAGCTGAAGTTTAGGCGTGATGCCTCTCCGGTCGACTGCCTGTGGAAGCTGTACTGTGCTTGGTTTACTTTTCCGCTGCATTCGGTAATCAATGTTTTTCTCTTTAATCGTAACATTGTTCTGTTTTACCTGAAGTCACTTTATGTGTGAAACTTGATTCCTGAGCACGTATAAAGGGTCACTTGGTTTTAGCCTTAAAATCAGGTGTGGCAGCGCTACTTTCCTTTGGCTATCTGAGTACCTGTGAAGTTAGTTAATCAACAAAATCAACTTATTCTCCGCGATTACTGGGTGCTCCGCGCCATGACGGCAGGCAGAAGCCGGACTGAAATGAAAACAATGGATATAGGTTAAACCTCTGACATGAAAGTTCTATATCTTTTTTAATATTTTTTATTTAAGGCTTTCAACCGGTGCATATTAAGTTTTTATATTCAAAAAATTTGCACACGAGAAAAATCAGCACAACGCTGTGATGGCTGGTACATAATGTGTTCCTTAATTAAACATCATGTTAAAATAGTTAGAACAACTCTAACATATACCTAAAATTAAACTAACTAAAATTATATTTAGATAGTTGTAAATCAATGTGGATAGCTAAAAAAATTGTCAACTCCAACAGATATCAATATTAACATAGGTAAAAATTTATCGGTGTTTTGAACCACCAATATAATAGAATTTAAGGTAAGGGGGGAGATCAGCACGCGTAGTGCTTCTTCTGTCAATGCTAGTGACTTGACTCGATGGTTTTTATCCTGATTCAAGTGATGTGCCATACGTCCAGCAGTACAGGCGTATTAGCCTCATGATGCAAGACGATGGGGTTACAATGACGGAGGAGAACATGCCCTCCTGCGCCAGGGGGGGGGGGGGAGAAGTCATCCTTATGTGTTCTATAGTTTACTTCTTGCTTGAGTCTTTCTGTTTGTGTGAGTGCTTGGGTAGCCTTATAATAGTCTGGTTAGGGTTACATGGCGTGTACCTTTCCGCCGCCACGGCAGGTGCAGGCGTGGAAGAACACAGGGCCTTTGCACTGTCCTGCTGTAAAGATAAAGGACACAGAGAAAGAGGATTCAATTGGTGGACTTATGTAACTCAATTTCGTAACAAATTTAAACTAAGGGACTTGGACACCAACAAAAATAACTTACACAATTCTACTGCAAAGACCACTAACAATTCTAGTGGAAAATAATAAGAACAAGCAAGCTCTAGCACGATGGCCACCAAGAGAAATTACAAAGCAACTTATCAATCTACTCAACGAGTATAAAATGCAAAAAGTAAATAGTAGGTCAAGAAAATGCTCAACAATTTTTTTGAGGGCTACCAAGAGGAATTACAAAGCAACTTATCAATCTACTCAACGAGTATGAAACGCAAAAAGTAAATAGTAGGGTCAAGAAAATGCTCAACAATTTTTTTAGGTCTCGGAAGGTTGGCACCTTCCCCTAATCTTAATTGAACCAATCTCATTAGAGTATGGGTCCCTCTCTCTATTTCCAGAACGGTGCTCTTTAGGGTACGCTTCACGCTGTTAGTAAAGTCACTGGTGATCCCGACTGTAGCGAACAATACCCAATCGCAAAAGCAAGCCTTCAAAGCTTGGGCGCTCTCTCTTGGTATCTCTTTCGAGCATGGGACCCAAAACTGCGTAAAAATTTGACGTCATCTTTCACAATCTCCTCAGAAGTTTGGATGGTGACTCCTAGCCAGTCAGAGTTGCAAACCCAAGAGTAACAAGGCAAGATCACTCCTCTCAAAGCCTCTCAAGCTCTAAAAGTATATGAATGCTTTTGCTACTCTTCTACCAGCACAAAAGATCTCCAATGTGTCATTTGGGCTCTCATAAGTTTGCTCCAACAAAATAGACCTCAGACACACTCCTCAACTTCTCCCTTCACGATTTATATAGGGTACCAACCCATAAATGACCGTTGGAATATGATGTCATCAAGCTGTCTGCTTTTACCAGTCAACGGACTATCTGGTGACTCCATACCTCTGCAGACTTGAGAGACAACCTCTCCAGAATTCATATCATATGACACTGGACTGTCCAATGCATAGCTTCATCGGTCTGTCCGGTGACTCTTTCTTCTGGATTATAGAGATACCTCCTCTGGACTTCATCTCTTAGCTTACCGACTGTCCGATCACTAACCACACTGGACTTTCTTGTGACTCTCCACATCTGGCTTCAGAAAATATTTCTTCTGGACTCAGAGGTCCTAGCTCACCGGACTGTCCAGTGACTGCATCTAAAGATGAATCTTGAGTCCTCGACTTCAACTTGACTTTGGCTTTAACCAACTTGCTTTCTCTGACATCTTAAGTGTTTTCTGAGGTAACTAAAAGCATTCGTACCTGCTAACATTTGTATGATCTGAGAAAAATGACTTGACTCACATTAATAGTACAAGCAATCTTATGGACTCTCTAGCTAATCCTTAGTGTTGGTCTATCTTCACCTAATACTCCTCTGCTTGGCATCTACAATCACATTGGTTACCAATGATACTTAATCACCAAAATCTATTCATGCTTTTTAGGGGACTTTAAAGGTCATAAAGCTAACACCTGTGCACCAATCTACCATGTGATGATAGAGATTCCATCCAGCTTACTGCTGGTTGGTTAAAGCACTATTTGTCTATTATGGGAGTGTTGAGAAGTGGCGGAGGACCATTATGGCTAGGGAGGGCAGCCGCCATACCTTGATTGATCCTGTTTTTGTATATCTCCACAACATGGTATGTTAAAATCAGGTTATATGGCTAATTATTGAGGTGTTATCTAAAGCTCGCCACACCTTAACTTATTATTGCCCTCCACAACTGGTGTCAAGGGAAACATAGCGCCAAAGTTTGGGGAAAAACTGCACGCTCAAGCCACCCCAAACTCGTGGTGGGGCTGGCCTCGATTCATGGTGGGTGATATCCACATCATTCCTTTGATACACACAACACTCCTCTAATTACCATGAAAGATCCAGTCATGAGGTCTCATTTAAGACAGTTGAAATTAGAGGTGAGCTCGTTTTTAAACCTTTGTTTACCTTACTCTAAGAATAAATTACTACCTAATGACTTTAATTATTGTAATTAGAAACATTAAAGAGGATCAAGAGAAGTTAGAGAATAACTCGGAGATACGTAATACCAGAAAGGGTGTTCAATTCCAAAAGGAGTTTGAATTCAACTCGTGTTCGAGTCCTAGTTGGATTCTAGGAGCAGCCTGCACTAAAATAGATGCCAGGTCGCATACGGATTTCATTTTGAACGTTTTAGATATAGATAGAAAACTAAGAAGATATAAGTTTCCAATAGACCAATCTCATACCAAAATACTTCCTATTTCTCTAAGCGCTGAAAAATATGACATCCAAAATATGTTAAAGTGTTGTGCACAATCTTGGGTCATTCAACCTTGTATGCCCATTAGGGTTTCGTTCAGCGGAGTTTTGCACGTTCCTCCACCTTTTATAATCAGTAGTTGTCACACCATTAGGATTGGAGATTTTTCTTAGATCATTCTTTTCTGATACAGTTTCACCATTCGAAGGCTACGGTGGACCTTGCCCTGCTTCCTTCGGCCTGCTTCGCTGTTGGGCTGTTACGGCCTCGGTGGCGGGCCTTGGCTGGAATCGATAGGGAAATAGGCCCCCTGGATCTGTTATCCCGACAAAACTTAAATGTGACACATCATCCAAATTTGTGGCCAGTAAGCTGATTTTTTTGCCTGTTTTTGAAGTATGTTCCAACAGCGTTGGATGGAATGCAAATCGAAGTGAACAATCGGAGAAGCATATTGTCCTAAGGAATGAGCACCGTCCAGGTTCAGTTTGGATAAAGCATCCCGCGTGAGCACCTCCAGGTTCCATGCGGGCAGTAGAATGATGGACAAGGAACTGAAGCGGTGGCGGAGCTCATCCGGTGGGAAAGCTCCAAGCGTTGGCGGAGCTCATCCGGTGGGAAAGCTCCAAGCGTTGGCGGAGCTACAGGCCATGTGAAAGTTGGCGGACAAGCCGGAGTTCGCTCAATGTGGTGAAGCGCGGAGGTCGAACGGGGCGACGGAAGAGCTATGACTCTTGGCGCGATGACAACAGATTCCAATCATCAGCCCAATGCTATGATGCCCAGATGCACTACATACAAGTGTTGCACCTGTGAAGCACAAGAAAATCGTCCCCGTTTGTGTGGGCACTCCCTAAAGTACATCGTCAAGTGAGTGGGGCATGCAAGATTTTTTTTTAATGTCGGAACTATGATTCCAACCTCTTGTTATTAGTGAAAATTGATAGTAGCAGTTGATTCGGCTTTATATAATTACTAAATAATTAAGTGTCTGAAGTAATCACTTGTATTCTGATCTTGTCCTAGTTATTTGCATATTTCATGCTTTGCAGATAAGGACCAGCGGATGCAGCTTGAAGGATGATTCCCAGGAGCAAGATACTATATCTATGGAGTCGGAGATAAAGCCATACGAATGGCTGAAGCAGGCAGGCTGTTTTGGAGGAACAGAATAGTCCTCTCGGTCAAGATTTAGTTTTAGTTTCAGGTAGTTGCATCTGGATAGAGTTTGTTATTAGAAGAGCCCATCTATAAATAGGAGTCCAACGTGAGAGAGAGAGAGAGAGAGAGGCAGAACCATTATTTTTCATCTAGAATTCAATCTACTATTGTTTGCTTTGTTTCTTTGATGTTTTGCTGGGTAAAACTTTGTGTTTCTCCACGAACGAGAGAGCTTCTTTGCCGATTTGTCGAGTAAATCAGTTAACTGATGTTGCGTAAGTTCAACAATTATCTTCTTGCTGCTCAGCGCATTCTGCTGAGCAACACCTCTACATCCAAGGATGAACGAAAGCGTTCAATACCAAGCAGAGCTCTGAGGCTAACAACAAAAGAAAGCAAATAAGCCAAAGACTACAAAGAGTTGACGATTCTATTCTGAAACCTCTATTCGAACTTAGCGAACACTTCCATGATCACTGCTTTCCATAGATGGGCTCGAATGGTTTTCTCTGATGCCTCCCATTCACGAACTGCACACTACAGAGCAATAAGCAACTAGCACCATACATGTATAAGTATCGGTATATGCAAACAACTCCCATTAGTTGAAAGCAGGAGAGAGCAGGGAAATGTATGTATGCAAAACCAACTGATCTCGAGAGCAAGAGAAGCAAGTAGCAATTAGGTCTACAAGGAATATATGAAGCTATAGGAAGGTGTTTTCAGATGGGAGATATTCATGGCTGTTCTGCTTCTAGTATACAAGTAGTGTTGTTCTAACAGTCGATGAGAAATTAATGTAGATGCGACAGAAGCAGTTATTCACATCATAGCATATACTGTTTCAAAATATAAGTATTTATAGGTTTGGTCAAATTTAAACAGCTTTAACTTTGATTATTAATAATAGAGAACTAATGATATTTTATCATATATAAAAGGATAAAGTTCAATTTACTTCTCTCAAGTATAGCCAAAGTTTAAATAACTCTCTAAACTATAATTTGCTTTATTTTACCCCTTCAAAATATGATTTTGGTTCAATTTACCCCCTAGTGCAATTTATCTTTTTTTTATTCTCCTTACACAAGCATAATCTCGATGAAATAAAGCGCATCATTACACATATTAGAAAAATATGTCTTGAATTTTTTACCATTCTTTTGCATATAGTTTTGTATTACAAAGATTAATTCACTATTAAATATCTTTCCTTATAAAAATAATGACAAAAAAATTATAATTATTTTTTAATATGTGTTATGATGTTCTTTATCATGTCATAAAGTTTGATTTTAAGATTATGCTTGTGTATTGAGAAAAAAAAAGACAAATTACATGAGGGGGTAAATTAACCTAAAATTATGTTTTAATGAGGTAAAATAAACTAAAACATAGTTTAGAGGGTTATTTAGAGAGTAGTAAATTAGACATTATCCTAAAATATAATTATGAGTTCATCGTGAAACAAACTTTTTAAATGTGTAACTCCTTATATTAGAAACTGTTTAAATATTTTAGATATTATTAGTTAAAGTTTAAAGAATTTAACTTTGACCAAACCTAGAAATGCTTATATTTTAGAACAGATGTGGTACTACGGGGAACATGGGAGGGGAACCGTAATGAATTAGGCGCTCAGGCTGAAAGATGAAGGGAACATTTATGTGGAGGTTGCATTGGAAGCATTTTTCTTGCTGGCCAGATGGTCCAGTAGAATCACTAATCGGTCCATTTAAGTGTTGGATGCATGTTCTAGCTGCATCAGCAGAACATGTGAAAGCTGTAATTACAAGAAATATTTATCGTGTCTTGATAAAAGCTAGAGTTTTTTGTTATGTGCTTTCCTAACTAAACGAGTTGATCATAATAATGAAATAAGCTTTGTTGGTGTTAGATGATAAAATCAGTGCGTGTCAACTGGCACAGATTGTTGGTGTATTCCCTTGTGGCTGCAGGGACGTGGTGCTTGCGGCAAGGTGTGGCGGGCGTGACGGCCGGCCCCATCACTGGTGCTATCCGTAAGGCCGCAAGGACTGCGGCATCTAGCTTCCCCGGGGGAGGTGGATTGTGTAAGGGATGTGGTTTTCCCAGCAGTGGTGGCCCATCTCATTCGTTTGGGCGTTCAGCAGCTTGGAATCCATCAAAGTACTAAGACGATTTCTCCGTTTTAGGAGTTGCATCCATCTCTACTATTAAGAATTTGAATAATCTCCTTGATTCAAAAATCTTGTAATTGAATAGCTCGGCTTCTGCACCTCTGATGAATTATTCCCAGTGTGTATTCTGCTACTTTCAACAGCTTCATTTATTCCCCTTATTTGTGCTTAGTTTAGTTAAAAGTTCAATTGGGCAAATAAAGAGTTGCAGAGCTGCACATTCTCAATGTACAACTGCCATGGAACATTATCATGATTTTTCTCAATGGGTGCCAAATTCAAGATGCAGTGTTAAGTTGCCTGATGTACATGTCGTTGCCTTCTTGAGATAGATTCAGAGGGCCAGCATGTGAGCTCGTCTATCTATCCTCTTATGTCAGAGAGTATGGTTTTAGATTGTTTGATTGCAAACACGGTGAGCTCATCTGGTTTTTTTCATTGCAGGCTGTAAGAACAGGCTATAATATTTTTCGTTATGGGCTATAAGAACAAGCTACAAGATGAAGATATGGTATGCTGCTCTTGCCTTATTTCTTATTCTACAAAAGAGCATATGTTGAAGGTGGCGCCATTGTTTAGGAGATTGTTTTAGTATTAGGAGTGCTGTTTGACTTCTTTACCAGAGAGCCCCAGAACTTGTGTGCTGCCCCTTCTCTATATTTTGTTTGCCCATGGAGCTGATCTGAAACTGAAACTGCAGTATAGCATTATGTTTGATACTCCTGCTTATATACTCCAGCTTACACCCGTGGAGCTCGGAAACTCTAGAGAATGTTCAGTTCAGAAACACCTGTTTACAAAAAATCTTATTGCTCAGAAAATTTTCAGGTCAGTTTGTGTGTGAAATTGTTCTGGTAAGATAGTTTAGACTGTCAGTATTGATGAAATTGTCTGTATTTTTCCTGTAATTGCAGAAAAGAGAAAGGAAGCAAGGCATTGCTGTAATTAGAAAAACATTGATGTAATTATATTATATCATCATGTTCATGGTTGTAAACAAATATTGTTATCATGTTCTATTTTGTCTGTTGGGTTTTCTTATCAAACAACACAATGGCATAGTTCAAAATAGTGTCCATAATAAATCTTGTCTACGTGCAAAGCATTAAAAAACTTTATTTTACTATCAGTGTTTTTGTTGTCTGTATGTTACATTTTAACCTCTTATAGACGATCTACGATTTATGGGTTGTATATGCCCTTATAACCCAACTGGACTGAATCGAAATGATCAGTACGCGGACTAGTACATTGATTGAATTCACATTAAAAGAATACTGTTGGTTCTGGGGAGTTTTTCTAGAATAGTCATTCCTTTCCAATGTACACGTACATATATCTCATATATGGGCTCTTTTGGCCCATGGGCTCTAACACTACACTGGCCAACACTCCCCCTCAAGATGGGCGATAGATATTAATCATCCCCATCTTGTTATATGCTAACTCACACTGTTTTAGCTTTAAACCTTTGGTTAGACAATCTGCCACTTGCTCTCCAAAGCATACATGACTCAACACTATAACACCACTATCTATTTTTTCCTTGATAAAGAAGCGATCAATCTCAATATGTTTAGTTCTGTCATGTTGAACTGGATTGTTGGCAATATTGATAGCCGATTTGTTATCGCTTTGCAGTTTGGAAGGCCCTTTCCTCAGGACATTTAGCTCAGACAAGAAGTTTCTTACCCATAAGATTTCACATAAACCGAGATACAACAGATTGTTTCTTGCTTCGCCATGATACCAAATTTCCTCCAACAAACACACAATACCCTGAGGTTGATCTCCGATCATCAAGGCAACTTGCCCAATCCGCATCACAATAGCCATCAACGTTTAGATATCCATTGCTCTTGAATAAAAGTCCCTTTCCTGGGCTACCTTTTAAATATCGTAGAATACGATAAGCAGCCTCCAAATGTCCACTCCTGGGATCATGCATGTATCTACTCACAACACTCACTGCATAAGAAATATCTGGCCTTGTATGACACAAATAAATTAACCTTCCCACAAGTCTCTGATAACTCTCCTCGTTCACTGGATCACCAGATTCAGAGCATAATTTGTGATTTGAATCAATACATGTTGATGCAGGCCGACACCTAAGCATGCCAGTCTCATTGAGTAAATCAAGGATGTACTTCCTTTGTGAGAGAACTACGCCTTGTTTAGATCGAGCAACCTCAATACCAAGAAAGTACTTGAGATGACCAAGATCCTTAACCTCAAACTCCTTGCTTAGATTTTTCTTTAGACACTTGATCTCTGGTTCATCATCACCTGTTATGATAATATCATTCACATATACAGCTAGAACTGCAATTCGACATCCTGAATGTCGGTAGAACACAGTGTGATCCCCATTACATTGTTTATAACCCATGCCACAGAGTGCACGCCTAAATCTATCAAACCATGCTCGTGGAGATTGCTTCAAGCCATACAATGATTTCTTCAACCTGCACACTTTTCCCATGGTCTCAGATCCACAAAAACCAGGTGGAACCTCCATATACACCTCCTCTTGAAGGTCACCATGCAAGAAAGCATTCTTTACATCTAATTGATATAATGGCCATCCAAAATTAGCAGCACAAGAGATTAAAATTCTTACTGTACTCATCTTAGCCACCGGTGCAAATGTCTCATCATAGTCAATGCCATATGTTTGACTGTATCCTTTTGCAACAAGTCTTGCTTTATACCTCTCCACTTTACCTGCAGGATTTTGCTTAACTGTAAAGACCCACTTACAGCTAACAACCCTTTTTCCCGGTGGCTGTTCTGTGAGTTCCCAAGTTTTGTTTTTTTCAAGAGCATTCAACTCCTCCAACATAGCTTTAAGCCACTTAGGATCCTTCTTTGCTTCTTTCCAATCTTTAGGAATTTTTACATAGTCTAATGATGCAATGAATGATCTGTATGTAGGAGACAAGGACGCATAAGAAACATAGTTGCTAATATCATTATCAAACCCATACCTTAGTGCAGGTACTCCAGCATTGGTTCATGTTCGTTTTCGTAGTGCAATGGGCATATCATATGAGGGGTAGCCTCCAATCTCATCATGCGAGGCGGATGATACATCAACAGGATCTGATATAACTGGTGAAGACTCTAGTGAAGACTGCTCAATATTTGATGATGAGACAGTTACAGGAGCTTCAGGTTGCAGCCTAAACTTCCTCCTTGCATACACTTTCACAGGACCCCTATATCGTCGATCATCATTTGACATTGCTATCTCTGCCACAAGGCTTCGGATCCAATTCACCCGTCACTGTCTCAACCTTTTGCTGCGGAGCACCAATCACAACTTCAATTTTGCTTGGTTGTTGTTCAATTGAATCATCTTGCACGTCTCTATTCTCCTCCTCTCGGCTAACTTCCCCCTTGCTACTATACTCAGGTTCAAACAAAAAACTTAAGTCAGTCTTCTCACCGTAGAAAGGAATTGATTCCCTAAATGTGACATCCATACTTACAAATAGCCTTCTCTCACTAGGACTCCAACATTTATATCCTTTCTGTCCTGTAGAATACCCCACAAAAATGCATTTTATAGCACGTGGATCCAACTTTCCCACTGAAGGTCTGTGATCTCTAACAAAACAAGTACAACCAAAAATTTTAGGCGGAACCATAAACTTGTTTTCACCTAGTATCATCTCACAAAGAGTTTTCATTCCAAGTATTTTTGAAGGAGTACGATTAATGAGGTATGTAGCTGTCAGGACAGCTTCACTCCATAGGAACTTTGGTACATTCATAGTAAACATAAGCGAGCGCGCAACCTCCAGAATGTGACGGTTTTTTCTTTCAGCAACACTATTTTGTGGAGATGTATCTGGACATGATGTCTGGTGTAAGATACCATTTGCTGATAAAAAACTAGTAAATTCTTTATTCACATACTCAGTCCCATTATCAGATCTTAGCATTTGGACGTGAGTATTAAATTGATTTTTCACAAGGGCACAAAAATCTTGAAAGCATTTCAGCACCTCATCTTTATGCTTCATGAGATATACCCATGTCATT
>BCLG01001861.1:82694-93157 GCA_001602295.1 Zoysia matrella
ATCCCGATCAAGTATAACTCGACAGTCCAATTGATCAACTAAAGCACTTAGTGATACCAAATTAACTGGAAATGCTGGTACATGCAAAACTGATGATAATTTAATAGTTGGACTGCATTGTACTGTACCAACACCTTCGATAAGTTGTGGTGTACCATCAGCAGTTTGTATTGTTTCTCTACGTGTGGGGGGATATTTTATGTATGACATAAACTCAGTTAGTGTGCCTGTGACATGCTTAGATGCCCCAGAGTCTAAGATCCAATTTAACTTTGATATTTGTATGGGTATTGACACATGGGCGCAATTACCTTCATCGGCGTATGCGAAGTTGATGAAGTCACCACTGTAGGACTCCTGATGTTTATCTCCGGGGCCTTCAAGTGTTTCTCTCTATTGTCTTTGTTTTTCATATTCCATTGACTGCTCAAGTTCCTCTTCTTTTGCTACTGCATTGGCTCTATAATTACCCTTGCCACCACGGCCTCTACCACCTCTAAAAGCTCCTCTGCCACTACCTCGTCCTCGTCCACGATTGAACTTGAGTGGTACAGGACAATCACGAATCAAGTGGCTAGTATCACCGCAATTAAAACACTCTCGAACTTCTTTAGTCCTGGTGACAGTAAAAATAGGACGAGATGGAGGTGGTGCAATTTCCTTCATCACTTTTAGTCTTGACTCTTCTTGTGAGATAGTAGCTATGGCCTCTTGTAGGCTAGGAAGAGTGGATTGATGAAATACAGTGGCACGCCTTGCCTCATATTCTGGGTTTAAGCCTCTTAAAAATTGAAGAACTCTTTTCTTTTCCATCCACTTCTTGACCCATGCCACACATTCAGAATGTGGCAGTTCAATAGGCTCGTAGTGGTCTGCATCAGCCCACAAGCTCATGGACATAGTCCGCCACAGATCGTTCCCCTTGTTTGAGATCATGCAGGCGATCTTCTATTTCAACCATCAACATTAAATTTCCAGCCCCTGAATACATTTGTTCTAAGGCTTTCCAAATTTCTGCAGCACTTATAATTGTATCAACAATGCTCGCAATAGCTGGAGTCATAGAACTCAACATCCATGCAGCTACCAAAGAATTAGTGGCATCCCAATTTTTCCATTCTATGCTTGACTTATCAGTAGGCTCTGATGATTCACCATTAACAAAGCCTTCAAGCTTCTTAGCCTTCAACAATCGCATCACTCTCCTGGACCAAGACAAATAATTCTTCACACCCTCCAATTTAACATCATTTGGCATCAATTCTAGTTTTTGTACAGGTTCTAGTTGTGAACCAGATTCTTTGCTTAGCAATGAGGCCTCACTCTTTTTCTCAGTGAGTAGTTTCACAAGTTTTCCAAGTACTTTCTCAATGGCCTGAGCTTCCCCTTGATTTTCCCCCATTGCTTTGAGCACTAGCAAGCACCTCGAACTACACCAGACAGCAATACTTCACCTCACGAGCTTGCACCAGACAGCAACACTTCACCCGCTCTCCTTTTTCTAAACAACAAGCAGCCGCAAGATACCTCTTGCACAGATCAATTTGTACTCCAAATCAAGCACCACTGTACCCTACAGGCAGCTCTCACCTGTCAACTGGTGTTGCTCTTCCTTCGTCTTCACCGCCTCCTTCCTCACGCGAGGCAGATCTGCCTTGAAGACGTCCTTCACCTGCTCCACCCTGGCGTCCTCCGGCAGCTGGAACCTCCACTCGAACGGGCCGCTATTGCGCTTGATGCAGTGCCAACCGTCACCCTTCTTGTGGCTGCACTTGCCGCTGATGACCAGCACACCAACGTACTTGACCTCCACTACCTTCACCTCCTCCTTCCTCGGCGTCCGGATCACCGCAGGTCGCTGCCGACGATCATTGCTCCGGCAAGGTCATCGCCGATCGCACCAGCTCTGATACTATGTTGGTTCTAGGGAGTTTTTTTAGAATAGTCATTCCTTTTCAATGTACACGTACATATATCTCATACATAGGCTCTTTTGGCCCATGGGCTCTAACACTACACTGCCCAACAAATACTGAACATAATTAATAAATAAATGCTTAAGGGAAACATGAGTAAAATCAGTTTCATGTAACTGCTTGGGCATTGGATTACTGGGTATGATTTTCAGATTGTGTGCCATGCACTGATGTGAGGCTAGCGTGCTTAGGCGACCAATAAATAAAATATCAAACAATGTGCATCTTGTAACAGCACGAGTGCCACAATGATCACTGTGTTCACTTTGAGTTTTTGATCTACAAAAGCAGACAGTATTTACACCCGACACACGCTGTTGTACCGATTTTAAAGCTGCAGCGACATTAGAAAGTATACAGTGAAGGATAGTTCTCGTTTGTATCCACGCCCCGCAGGTACATCATCAAGTGAGCGGGGTAGGAGAAACTGGCTCGAATGGTTTTCTCTGATGCTTCCCGCTCCAGAACCGCACACTACAACATGCTCAGTAATAACTGACTACCACCACATATGTATATGTATCGGGATATATAAACGGTTCCTATTAAACAAAAGAAGGAGAGAGCAGGGAAATGGACGTACGCACGACCAACTGATTTCGAGAGCAAGAGAAGCAAGTAGCAATTAGCTGGACAAACAATATATAATATATGAAGCCATAGGAAAGGTGTTTTCAGATTGGAGCATTCATGACCGTTCTGGTTGTAGAATACAAGCAGTGTTGTTTTAACAGTAAGATGGGAAATGAATGGAGATTCGACTGAAGAAGCTATTCACATAATAGCGTATATAATGGTGAGCATGGGAAGGGAAGGGTAAATTAATAAACGTTCACTCAGGCCGAACGATGAAGAATCATTTACGTGTAGGGATAATAAACTCACATTGGAAGCATTTTTCTTGCTGGCCAGATGGTTCTTACTCCTTACTCGAATCAGTGCATTTAAGTGTTGGATATGCATGAACTAGCTGCGTCAGCAGAACACATGAAAGCTGTAATTGCAAGAAATATTTATCGTATATTGATAAAAGCTAGAGATTTTTGTAATGTGTTTTCCTGACTACACGAGTTGGTCATAAATATACTCCCTCCATTTTTAAACCGATGTTGTCATTGACTCGTAACATCAACTTTGACATTCATCATATTTAAGAATTTTTATAAATATAATATATTTTGTTATAAGTTGGTTTACCATTTTACATATTTGAACTAATTTTTTGAATACGACAAATGGTCAAAATTGATTTTAAAAGTCAATAATGACATCAATTTAAGAACGGAGGAGGTATAAATAATGAAGTAAGGTTTGTTTGTGTTAGATGATAAAGTTCATGGGCACGATTGGTGCATCCCTTATGGCTGCAGATACTGGACTGAATCGAAATAATCAGTACATGGATGTATTGATCGGACATTTCACGTCAAAAGAAAACTAAAACTGAACGTAATTAAACACTGTTTTAGGGAAACAAGAGGAAAAGCAGTTTCAATTGCTTTTGGATTGGACTACTGGGTGCAATTTTCAGAATGTGGGCCGCTAATGTGAGGATTAGGTTACCAATCAACAAAATATCAAGCAGTAGGCATCTTCTACTACCTCGGTCCCTAAATTTTTGTCACTTTTAACTTTTACATTTTATGTTTGACTCTTCGTCTTATTAAAAAAATAGTAAAAATATTATTTATTTTGTTGTGATTGGTTTTATCATAAGAGACACTTTTAAACATGACTAATTTATTTTCAAATTTATAAAAAGAAATTAAATAACACGTGTTTAAAAATCAAAAGTGTCGAGAATTTAGAAATGGAGATAGTAATTAACAGCACGAGTGCCACAACGATCACCATGTTTACTAGTGTTTGTGAACAACAAAACCGGACAGCATTTACTCCCAACACACGCTTATGTGCAACTTTTGTAGATGAACCAATGTTTCACCAGATGATCAGTTTTCATAAAAAAACAAAGCTGATGCAATGCATCGAAGTTTGTTGTACATCAAGTTCCTTAACTAGTGTGCACTTCAGTTTTTAGTGCCTACATTTCCATTTGAAACCGCTGAAAATGCCGTCCTCTTTTTTTTTTTTTTGGTCATTTCAATGGTCCTTGGCAGTATACACAAACAAAGCCAGGCGACTGAACCATCCCCAGAGAATTATCATTCACTAATGCCGCTCATTCTCAAGCTGAACGATGAAGGTAAGGGTAAAAAACGCGCACTCAGGCTGAACGATCAATGAAGAAACATTTATGTGGAGGATAATTAAATTTGAACTAGAATCATTTTTCTTGCTGGTTAGATGGTCCTTACTCGAATCAGTGCATTTAAGTGTTGGATGCATGGACTAGCTACATCAGCACAACACCAGAAAGATGTAACTGCAAGAAATATTTTTTTGAATAAAACAAATTGAGAACGGAGGGAGTAACTTTATTAGTGTTTAGATGATAAAATCAGTGCTGTCAACTGGCACACATCGCACACCCCCACCTTTTCCCGAATGTCACGGGCATGACTACGATTGTTGCATCCCTTACGGCTGCAGATTTTATCACCCAACTGGACTGAATCAGAATGATCAATACATGGATGTATTGATTGAACAATTAACATCAAAAGAAAACTGAATGTTTCAACTGCTTGGGCACCGGACTACTTGGTGTAATTTTCAGAATGTGTACTGCTAATGTAAGGATTAGGCTACCAATAAACAAAATATCAAGCGGTGCGCATCTTGTAACAGCACGTGTCACAATAATCATCAAGTATACTTGAATTTTTTTATCAACAAAAGCAGATACTAGTATTTACACCCAACCCACGCTGGTGTGCAAATTTTGTAAGTGAACTGCAGCAAAATTAGAAAGGATACAGTGATGCTCAGAAAGCTAATATATATTCAAGCGTTATGGCTGTGAAGTACAAGAAAAGCGTTTCCATTTGTCTCGTCACCCCAGCAAGTACGTCGTCAAGTGTGCGAGGCAGGTTGGATAGGCTTGCATGATTTGCTCTGATGCCTTCCATTCCTAATTGCATACTACAGCTTGCTCAGTAAGTGACTAGCATCACACATGTATTAGTGTCGGTATAAACGGCTCCAGTTAGACGAAAGCAGGAGAGAGCAGGGAAATGTATGCAAGAACAACTTATTTCGCGAGCAAGAGAAGCAAGTAGCAATTAGCTGGACAAGCAATATATGTAACGATTGGAATCTGTTTTCAGATAGGAAATATTCATCATGGCTGTTCTGGTTCTAGCTTACAAGCTGTGTAGTTTGAATAGTTAGATGGGAAATGAATGGAGATTGACTGAATAAGCTATTCACACATCATAGCATATATAATGGTGAGCGCGGGAGGTGAAGCACTCAGGCTGAAGGAACATTTATGTGGAGGATAATTAAACTTGCATTGGAAGTATTTTTCTAGCTGGCCAGATGGTCCTTGCTACACCTGTGTGGCGCACTTACATTTTTGATGCATCAGTGTGGCGTCAGCACAACACACGAAAATGTAACTGTAAATAATATTTATCGCATTTGAGAAAAGCTACTGATATTTGTTATGTGTTTTCCTGACTGCAAGAGTTGATCATAAATATAAAAATGAAGTAAGATTTATTGGTGTTAGATGATAAAATCAGTGCGCGTCAACTGGCACACATCCACCCCCACCTTCTCGCAAAGTTCATGGGTATAGGCACAACTGGCGTATCCCCTTATGGCTGCAGATTTATCACCCAACTGGACCGAATTGAAATAATCAGTACATGGATGGTACGTACATTGATTGGACAAGTCACATCAAAACAAAACTGAACATAATTAGTCACTGGTTAAAGAAAAAGACAGGAAAATAAGTTTCAACTGCTTCGGCACTGAGCTAATTATCAGATTGTGGACCGCTAATATTGTGAGGATTAGGCTGCCAATAAACAAAATATCAAATAGAGTGTATCTTGTAGTTAAAAGCTGTGAGTGCCATAACGATCAGCACTGAGTTCACTAGAGTTTATGATCAACAAAAGCGGATAGCATTAAACCCAAATGCTGATGAGCGGCTTTGTAGGAGAATGGATGTGGAATTAGGAAGGGTACAGTACTGTTTATTCTACATCCAAGTTCCTTAAAAGTTTCTCACGGCCTATGCCCTTGTGCACTTCAACAAAAAGAATACTTTTTCAGTGCTTACATTTCCATCTGAAACCAATGAAAGTGCCATCCCATTTGAGGGGAATGTAGCATTTGGTCATTCCAATGGTACCCTAGCAGAACGCACAAATGAACCCAGGCGACCGAACCAGCCCTAGAAAACTATCATTTCACTGATGCCGCTCATTCTCAAGCTGACAAATTCATATTACTTATGTGAATCACAAATGTGAGCAGTGGTGTCCATGTTTCTTCTCGGCCATCAGGAGGAGGGAGAATTAGAGTGTGATGATGATAATTAGACGGCACATACTTATATGTAGGATGAAGTTTTGGAAAGGATCCAAAACAACAACTATTTATAATAAAATGTGTACACGAGGTCAGTGGGTTTGGTGGTTGAAGTATTTGTTTCTTCTGGCTCTACGTACGTTTGGTGGATTGCCGGATATTTGTTTCAAAAGTGGAAGGATCATACAAAATCGATGGGTGACATTTGTCATTACTAGTTTCCTACATAACTAGAAATTGAAAAGTTGTTGACCAAATTAATCTGCGGTGGTTAGAAAATAAAGAGGGTCAAATAAAATGTGGAAGGATGCATCAGATGGGAAACATGCATGTTCAGTTTAAAATGAGTCGCATTTCTTGTACGTGGCAGCATATGAAGTCTAAATTACACTTCTAAAGTTTGTATACCTAACCTCCCTAAACTATAAAACTTATAATTCAACCCCACCGGTACTAAAACCAAATAACTTAATTTGAATCTATGCTAATTCAAAGCAATGTGGTTTTACATATATAGCAGTGCTTTAGCATACTAGTACTAGAATTTATACGTGGACATCTTGACATGGAAGCACATCTTATTAGCGTTCAACTCTTCACGTGTTCCTCCTTACCTCTAAGATTGGGCGTGCACCGCACCTTCACTCTCCACCCAAGTGATAATTACGACAATGTTCGTCACAGCCACCTTGTCCCGAAGGGTGCTAGCAAAAGAATCATAATGCGACTCCTGTACAAGCCACGAGATGGTCAGGGGAGATGACAAGGTGATTGAGATGGGCCCAGGGAGGGGGGGGGGGGGCGGTTGGAGAGTATAGGTGGACAAGGCCCTGTCGGGCTGGCCCAGCCCGAGCCCAGCTACGCTCGTGCTTTCTCCAAAGCGGCCCAGCACGGCCTATTAAATAATTAAACTATAGTGTGTCGGCCCGCAAACCGCGAGCCTAGGCCTAGGCATAGCCTCGTTGTTTTTACACAGGCTGTGCCGTGCAGTGTCGGCCAGGGCTCAGAAGAAAAATCAACTTCATTTTTTTCTTTGAAAAATTACAGAAAAATAATTATATAATACTTAAAATATTAAATTTTAAATATAAATTGATCAAAATGCTTGTATTTACCGTTAAATTTCAAATAAAATTCTCACGGGTCTACCTGGCTGGGCCAGGCCTAACGGGCTATGCGGGTCAGGTGTCATGCCTAGTTAGATCGCCTTAAATGGGTTGTGCCTGGGCCATGCCAATGGGCCTACACTTAGGACTAGGCACGACCTGTGCGTGTCGTGCTTCGGGTTGGCCCGGCACGATAGAAGGCCTGGTTTTCCATCGTGCCGGGCCGTGCTCATGTCGGACCAAAATAGTCGAGCCTCGTGCCAGCTCATTTGGCCCGGCCAGCCAGGTATAGTGGAGAGGCAACTTAGAGTAGTGGGAGGTAGAAGAAAGCCCATTTTGCCCATCTTAGAAAGTAGAAACCGCTTTTACATATACAAAACAAAATTTGTTTTGGAGCAAAAGTCTAACATAATCCAGTTTTAGGAATGGTGGGGGTTAAGCAAACACATGTAGTTCAGAGCCTATTAAGACATTAGGCAAACTTGAGGGGAGTAATCTATACTTTTTCCTACATGACACGCACGTTAAACACACACTATCGTGTTCATAACAGCCTCGAGTGCCAAATTGGATATTTCAGTCAGCCTTTGACTTATATTCTATAAATAAAGTTTTTTTTGAATATGTATCCTCGACGAAATTAGTGTAGAAAACTGTATTATCGCTCATATTGATAGCATACTGAAACAAATATCCACTTCAATAATGCTATGATATGAGTGGTGATTAATTAAGGAGGAAAGTGGAAGTTTAATATCTAGTACTCTTTTTTTTATGCAAATGTGTATAGCTGAACTAATCTGTGCTTGTTCCATACACATGCATCTCCTGGTCGATTGGAACCTCCAAATTTCAGGTTTATGAGCCCAAGGGGAAGATGATCCCTATTCTCTAATCGCTGGACAAAAATGACAGAGATGTGGGACAGCTAGAATGAGCATGCTTCTGGGAATCCTGTGGTCCCTAGCAAAAACCAGAGGTTGGAAAGGGTATGAACCACTAAGCATGGCTGCGAAATCAAGCTGCTGCTAGCAGTAATGGAAGCCTCGAAGGATCATATGGTTGAGCATACATAACGAGCCAGGGGGCGGAGCCATCAGTGCCGATCCTGAGGTTTCGGGGCGGGGCGAAACTAAAAGTTGGCTCTATTTTTTTATGATCAATTATGTATCGGTAATAATCACTATTATTTTTATTATATACTGACACCATGTGCAGTTATGTTGCAGCGAGAAGGATAGTCTAAACCTTACTTACATTTCTAACTGCCAGACTCAACAGTTACGTTTTATCATATCTAGTCTATTAGATAAGAAAAGAAAAACAGATTATATGATAGTATGTGTAGTTTATACAAGTTGAAACGAGTCATCAAAGCAATGAAAAGATATAATTTATATAGTATATATACATATATATGCTATATTGAGAGCCTCTTTAACTCAGGGGCTAGGCGACCGCTCGGGTTGCCCTCCCCTTCGGACCGGCCCTGAGAGGCATGTACATGGTGTCGGATGCAGTCGCATCCACAAAAAAATAAAAAATTAGTGATTTTTATTAAATTTTCACTATATTCACACCTCTATGAAAAAATTCTATGCACTTGAAACGCATCTCTCGAATTTTATCTAGCTCTGCCACTGTAAGCAGCGGCACTTCCAACCATGCTCGCAGGGCTGGAGCCCTGGATCTCCGGCAGTAGATGAACAAAAACTTCTAGGTTCAGCTTCGTGGTTGCAGCCGGTTGGGTTCCATTGCTCAACTCCGTTGATATGGAAGGGTGGCTGGTGGTATTTCCCGGTGCCGCTCACTCTCAGCTGCACTTGACTGCTCACTCCCAGTTGCATCCTTCTAGAGGCAGTAAAATAGGATCGTTGCACAGCACATAGGCTCCTTCATATACAGGAGTTGGAAATCAAACGAAAAGCAGTTAAGCACGATATAGTCCCTACTATTATATAGGATCGACGAAGCAGGCGCCATTGCTTCGTAGGACGAAAAGCAGTTAAGCACGATTAGTAGGAGTAACATAACAGATTGACAGCTGAAGCCACAGC
The DNA here is from genome assembly GCA_001602295.1 of Zoysia matrella. NCBI lineage: Eukaryota > Viridiplantae > Streptophyta > Magnoliopsida > Poales > Poaceae > Zoysia > Zoysia matrella. Next base: position 92,283 of record BCLG01001861.1, read on the forward strand.
TGGACGCTTTAATTTGTCTCTGAATGCTCCTCAGCAAACATCCGTCTCACTAAGCTTGATGCCGATGCCTGCGGTCGTAGGAGTACATACAAACGTACACAACATAAAATTAGATACTCACTTCGTTGTTAAATTATTATTATTAATAATTTTTAATATAATCTTTAATTATTTATTTTATTTAAATTTTTTTAAAAATATATAGAACTATAAGTCGTGATTTAAATAATTTTGATGACAAAGCAAATTATAGACGAGATCAAAGATCAAGTTTTAGTGACAAAAAAAATTATTCACTAAAGTAGGTAAATAGCAACCAAGATTTAGTTTTTATTGTGGATAGACCTTTTTTATGACCAAGATTTAGTTTCTATAATTTACTGATCTGTTGGTCGCTATGCATATATAGTGACAAGATTTTAGTCACCAAAATGTAACCAAATTTTTTTAACAAAATAAAATAATATTACATATATAGTAACAAGATTAAAAAAATATTTTTCTTGTGGTAGATGATGATAGAAATCAACGGTGACAACTTAAAAATAGATGGAATACTCTATACGAAAGTTAAATAATACAAAATCCAACATTCCGCGGAAGAGAAAAGCCCGGTTGGAAGCAGTAAACAGATAATGTTATGCAGGGACAGACAGGGACGTTGAGCCTTAACTGCTGATTTATTTTTCTTTCTTGTTGCACCTTGCACAAATATTATCTGCATCATAAATTCTGAAACATAAGAAAGAATAAGATCTCACCCAAGACTAAGGCCAGAACCTTTCTTTCCATTATCTAAGAAAAGATTAGGAAACAGAGATTAAATTCCAGAAATGAAAGATGAAACCAACCGTCGAACACATCGAAGTCAGTCG
>BCLG01001862.1:0-23993 GCA_001602295.1 Zoysia matrella
AGAGATTGTACCTGTTGCATAATTGAGCAATGTATCAGTTCAGTACTCACATTTAGTACAAGCATTGCATATACTATTATTTATTGTAACATCATAGTAGAGTTACCATCGGAGTATCTATCTTCTCATTGCGAAATTGGGGTGTAGGTGCTAAAGAGTTGAGGATTTGTATCTCATTTCTTCTAAAATTCAACACTAATAAAGTCCAGTGAATGTTGCAAGCATTGAGCAGCACAAAGATCTGTAAATCATAAAGTAAAGATTTGTAATCGTATGCTGCCAAGTTTTGTTCATTAATATGAGAATTTAATGCAGGCAATGGAAGAACTATACTTACCAAATCTCGTGTTGCACAATGCACCAATATCTGTGGCCCAACATTTCTTTTTTGGTTGGAAAACACCATTTTCCCCTAATAATAGCTTGCTTTGATAACTCATAATGAATGATACATAATTAGTTTCTATATTAGCAATGTACGCGTATGCATCAATCGCCTGCAAAAGTTGCATGTCATCTATATTAATTGTGGTTTACAATAGCTGTCTCATATGAGAGAATCAGGTATACTCATATCACCATATATCCAGTTATTAGTGAGATGTGGCATCAATTTATCAACTCTTAGTTCACTATTATCAAGTTCAACCACTACAGTTGACGAGTAACTACGTCGGATAAATTCCAATGCTTCTTTATCACCTTTAGTCAAGGTGTAGTCATTGTAGAAAACTGTGCATAGATAGTACTTAGTTGCAGTAAATGAAATTGTTGACCTTTACTTAAGAAAGTGGGTTTCGATAGTTGCTTGCGAAGGTACTCAGTTTTTCTGATATGCTTAAGATTGTACAATCAGCAGCCTCACCTGCTTCTTCAGAAGAAAATGTAGGCTTGGTGTGTTTCTCTACTGGTTCGGTTTCATTTTTGTAAGGACTTGGATCTACATTTGCATAGTTAGTCAATGTTCCATCTCCTCTTTTTGTTGCTCCATTTTCTTTATCAACAAAAATCACTTCTTCCTACAAGACAAACAGATTGTATATTAGTATCTAATATTTTATTCCGGTTGGTGTGGATAGGGTACAATTCTCTCTCGAAAGGTGGGCACTTGAATGCTGTGGACCTGGTGTGTGATGCACTTTTACAGTCCTACATAAAGGACTTGGAAAAGATAAGTTAATAGCAACAAAAAAGTGAGTCATGAAGGTGAGTGAATTGTGCTATTTTTGATATCATTGATTCCATCTTCTAAAATACTAATCCTAGACCGCAAACCATCTCGCATCTTGTAATCTGCCAAGTCCCCTTGTAGAGTGACAATCTTTGATTGAAGTCTACTCTCCATTTGCAAAACTATTTGTGCCATTGCTAATTGATTTTTTGTGATGGCATGAAGAATGATCTCCATTTAGGATGAAATAATCAAGTTTTGCTATATACTTACAATAATTATTATATTAGAAACCACTTTGCTCTGGTATCTTTATATTCTTACTTGTTGATTGGTAACTAGGGATTGTTCTGAACTTATATGATGCTCACTTTTGTAATGATGATGGGTATCTTCAAACTCTTCTTGTGTTGGCTCCTTTTCAATAGTGTTTCTCGGAGCATAACAATTTGAAATTGTTAGTAGCACCTTGCAAAAGTAAGAATTAAGATGAGATACCAATTAAAGGGGTTAAAAAGAAAAATATATCAACAAACATACCACTCCCTGTGTTTTGTTTGTAGTCTTGTGCTTATGTATCTGTTCGTAGTTTTGCATTATGTTCATCCCATTGCGCCATCAATGGATGAGGTGTTGCAGAATACAAAACACCGTAATGGCTATAAGCTTGCACGTGCTCCCAGTACCAAAACTAAATAAAAAGAAAGTTAGAGATGCATGACTTTAGGTTTTTTATAGTGAGATTGAATATATGATATTTGCAAAAGTAGTACATACTTGGGGGAAAGCTAAATTTCCTTGTAGATTGACATCTCTCTTTAGTGTTGAAAGAACTGATACGACCCAATAAGTAATCCAATGTAAAATAATACTACCACACTGAAAGATGCATAACTCTCTTTAGAGATGCTGGGATGGAGCCTAATTTGAAGCAAAAGTTGATATAAAGTTCATATATAACCATCCTACCACACTGAAAGTTACTTTCCCTTATAAGATTATAAACTGAATTTATTTTAACTTTATATTTATTTGGTTTAGATATAAAAGATTTCCCTATATTTATTATCAAGATGTTGGTAATGAATAAAATTAAGATGATATAAATAATACTCCGATTCATAACCAAAAAAGTCATAAAAATAAGAAAACAAAATATAAGTAAATGAAAACACATAAATATATGTATGCATTAGTTGTATCTACTTATTTTATCATGTTTATTTTTTTCTCTTCACAAGTGAAACGACAAGAGTCTCATCTTTTTTAGTATACATTTTGAGGACTAGATTTTGGACAAAAAAGAATAACCAACACACACTTTATTAAATCTTTGATACATTACATTATAATGTATCGATGCTATCTATGGTATGCATATATAACTATAGAAGATAGCTTATTTTGCTGATATAAACATAGAGGAACTACTCATTTAAACTTTAAAAGAAAGGGAATTCCAATAAAATTTGATAGTTTGTAAATAAAAACAAATATCATGTGGATGTACCTTTTGCTGTATATACGCCTACTACTCATGGTGCCTTTTTGGTGTATATATGCATATTATTCGATGATGAATGGACTCTTCTATGTATCTATTTTCTAATTCTGGTGAACGGGTTATATTACTGCCGCACAAATGAATTAAGCTTTACACTAAACTGTTTTTGTATTATACTGTGCAATTCACAATGATGAGGGTCATCAAGCACGGTGCTATACAGTTGCTCCTATAGTAGCCAAATACTCCCTATGATGTCTTGACCACCCAACTAAAAGCTTTGACTCCCTATGATGTACCTCTTAGCAAGCTGCACCAGCATTAAACGACAAAGGAATATTGGTATCATATGTAGCAACCCTTCAAATCCTACATGCTTAATGGCGGCTTTGTGTTTATCTGGTAGTTTTTCAACAACAACGGCATATATGCTAGGTGAGCACACCAGCTTCATGTCTCTATGTATTTCTGCAATTTTCTGTACACAATTATGTCCCATGTTATAGTAATGGTATTTGCAAATCCGGAGATACAACTATACTGGGGGATAGAAAATTACCTCTAGTTCATCCTTTTCCTGGGCTGGTCTTCTATTCAATGGACATGCTCTACTTGGACCACTGCTGCCCTCCCCAAAGTGTACGCGCTTCGACACACTATCATAAGCAGAGTTTCCAGGTTTCTGTTTCGAATTTCTGATAGAATCCATATTGTGTTTCTGCAGAAAGAATAAAACATGTTACCTTAAATTATTTAACTTCTAGTTTGAACACTGGACTAGTAACATTAAAATTATGATGGCTGTCTGGTAGTATTGATGGGGAAGGCTCCACTCTTTTCCATCGAATATCTAGAAATTCTTTAAAAAACAGTATCTAGACTTAGATCTTGCTGATGATCTACCATAAAGTCCACTCATATTTTATTTAAATTTGAGTTTCTGTGATCACAGATGTTGTTTTTTCATGCGGTCATACTTCCTTTGCGCAGGCAAGTTAAATGTACTTCATTTGGTCTGATTCTACATGAGTTGTCAGAATTTTATTTGTACAGAATGTAGGTTTTTACCTATGTAGGAAGAAACTGCACAGATATTTATTAGTATCTACCATGTACTTCAGTTGATTAGTAGATAAAGATGTGGTAAATATATGGATTGCAATTTAAAGCAGAACTGTAGGGCTGTAATGTGCTTTATGACATACTGTTATTTACATTGTGTTTGTCTAAGTAACATAGTCAGGATTGGAACATAATTTGCAAGGAGGACGAGGTGGGAATTTGTTTTCTTGAGTCTGACAGTGTTCTTCCCTTGAGGTATAAGTATGTTGGCAGAGAAATTTATTTGCATGCATAGTGTAAACCTTGGTGAATTCTTCAAATCGATGGGCAAAAGGAAGGAGTTTTTGACATACCAGATATGCTCTTGAAATCCTTGCCGGTTCAGTAGTCGTAGGAGGGAGTTCGCAGACGTTGTACTTCCAGGAGTGTTGATAACTGAGAAATGAAGAACCAACATTCGAATGCCTCCATTTCTTCCTTGTAGTTTGCTAGTTTGAACAACGGACTAGTAAATTCTGATGGATGTCTGATGATGTAAATTGTTATGACATATGTACGATGGGCATCATATGGCATACCAGAAATATTTTTGATATCTTTGCATAATGTAAATTGGACGTTGGAAGCCTGGATGTCCTCGAAGAAACTGCTGGAAGTCGTTAGAGGCAACTGAAAGCCGTAGCGCACTATCTAAAACCACCACTAATTTGAAAGATTAGTTCTGGCGGAGATCCTCATTTGAAAGAGGGCAGCCGTTTTGACCTGACTGTGTAGCCATTGCTGATCGGGCGCATCTTTGAATTTTTACGTAAATCTCAGTCCAGCTTGGATGTGTTCAAAAAACAAATGATTACACATGCTCGTACACTAACCATTACAAATCAGATAATAAATCATGCCCTTTCTGTATTCATTTCCTTTTTTATAGCCAACCATTTAAGGGAGGCTGACACGTTAACTCACAATTTGAACTGACTGCATGCTTGGCCGCAAGGCGGCAAGACTACGCTCCCGCGGCGGATGCATCACCTTTTGACCTGATTACTTGGGCGTTCCTGCTAATTATCCGCAATGGTAAGACTGGTTATGTTGCTTGCATGACCTTTCAGGCTATTCTGCATGACTAATACAGTTAATTTCCTATGCATTTCAAGTGTTCTATGACCTTTTTTAAGGCGTCCGACTCAACAGTTGGGAATCAACGAAATTGCGCTGGGATGGAGCCTAATTTGAAGCAAAAGGTCATACATAAACATCCTACCACACTGAAAGTTACTTTCCCTTATAATATTATAAACTGAATTTATTTTAACTTTATATTTATTTGGTTTAGATATAAGAGATTTTCCTATCTTACTATACTAAACCGGCGCTGGTTTCTAGCTCTCTGATTGGCTGATTAATATACGTTGCTCATCATCCGATCAATGCTCCAGTGAGTCGAGAGCTTTGACGAGAAGCTTCGATGCTCGTCGCCGTCGACCTCGGCAGCCACCGCCTCAGCGCAGCCCCTCCCCCAGCGCGACCCCGGAGGCCTCCACCTTCCCCGCCTCGCGCAGCTGCCACCTCGGCCACCCCTGCCCGACGACCCCGCCTCTGCCCGGTTGCCCCTTGCCCAGCCATCCCCGCCCCCGCCTCGCGCGGCTGCACCCACCCGCTGCACCTCCCCTCCATCCCAACGACGAAGACCTCCCGCGGTCCCACCGGTCGAGACGTATATCAATCAACACCTGCAGCAGCTGCACCTTCTAGAGTGGGCACACACACATTGGATGGCAGTGGTGCTATTAACCCCCATTCAGCTGGGATTGTGAGGAAGAAAGACATTAATCTTGCCCGTGCTGCATGTCGATGTTCCTGACTTTTGATGTTGGTGATCAAATCCATGCTGAGAAGATATTGTTGACTCCCTTGATGTGTGCATGTATTGTTTGTTGATGTTGATGGAATAAATACTCACTAATCTTTGCGTATTGTGATTCTATTAAAATAAAGAGCGCATGATCTATTTCTCTAGCACTTATTAAAGTATCATGTTCTCTTTATTTTTGTATGTCAAACTTGCGTAAATGTCTCAATGAGACATAATATATGCCTGGGAAGTCATAGGCACGAATATATAAGGGCTAATTTATATAAAGTTATTTCCTCCTTGCTAAAACAATAAAATTGTATTAAAAAAATGAAGGATACATTTCGACTCATGTCTGTAAACTGCACATATTTATTTGGTGTAGTTTATTGGCTAGGGAAACTTCGGTTTGGCTTGCCATGTCAAAGTAAAAATTCTATGGTTTTCTTTGTCCTATTAGTTATCTTTTTTTCCCAATCAAAACAGCTTGGATACCAAGCAATATTTGTATGACAGTAGTGTCTGTTTTACCTTTCAATCATTTGGAGAACCCTAGACTGATATGAATTCAAAAATTACAGAGTGGAACCAGAATCATAATTTACAGAGACGATATGTATTATGTGAGTTTTACCCACGAATACAAACTTTTTTATACATGAAAGATGTAGTTGTCAAGAAAATAGTACTCCCTCCATTCTCAATTAAAGTTTTTTCTTTTTACTTGTTATTCTCGCTTCTCAATATAATTTTATCTGTTCTCAATACATTCTTATCTCTATCTCTCTTCCTCATTTTTACGCATTCTACCTTTTTTATCATCCTTAATCTTCGTAGCCTACACCTAAAAAATGACAACTAAATAGGGACGGAGAGAGTAATAGTTAGCTACCAACTGAATCTGTATATGTTATAGTTCCATGAGTTTTTTTCTTTTAGTAAGTAGATATGTGAAATACTACTTTTTAACCTGTTCCATGAGTTTTTTTTCTTTTAGTAAGTAGATATGTTTTCACCTGCATGCTGGAAGGGTCTCCAGTTGCCAACTGTGATAGTAATAGACATGATATTTATCAAATTATAACAAAATATATGATATTTATCAAATAATTTTAAATAAAACGAATAGTTAAAATTGATATTAAAAGTCAATAGTGAAATTAATTTAAAAAAGTTGGAAGTAAAGCTTAGCGCTCGCGGTCGAACCTCATCTTGGAAAGACTTTGGTTCTAGAACGCGGGTATTTAATTAACCTGCCTTGAAAAATTGCGCGGGTAGTTCTCGGCTTCATCCCTCGCGCAGCCAGACAGAGTCAGCGCAAAAGCACCGTCATGCGAATCATCTGTCAAAGCGAGTGATTTTTGCTAAGATAGCTCGAATATCATTTGATGCAGCCTGTCCAAAATTTGAAGGGCATGATCAAATATTTGCATGGCTCCTGCATTATAACATTAGCTTTTTTTTTAAAAAAAAATTGGGAGTTGCCTTGGCACTCTTTCTCTTAAAAGGCTATATATATATATATAAATATATATATTTATTTATATCCAACAATATTTAAAATGTTTCATTTCATTCCATTCCTTATCACGTCGAGATTCTAAGCGAGAACGGCAGCTGACAACCGTAAACCAGAGAACATCCATCCATCGGCCAATCTCGACTCGTGCATCAGTGGTTCAGCACGGCTCCGTGGGCCCCGCGTGCCAGCGACATACACAAACCTTGAACACCAGCGGCCCAAGCTTCCAACCATTTAACGCAGCTCCCCAAGCACGCCGAAGCCTCCCTTCCCTCCCCACCTCCATCCATCTCCGAAGTCCGAACCTAACCACGCAAGCTAAGCTGAAAAACCAGCTAAATCAGAGCTGAGAGGTAAAGCAGCGGGCATGGGGAGCTTCAAGGTGACCCGGATCTCGGAGGGCCCGGTGAAGCCGGCGTCGGCGACGCCGGACGAGACGCTGCCGCTGGCGTGGGTGGACCGGTACCCGACCCACCGCGGGCTGGTGGAGTCGATGCACATCTTCCGGTCGGGCGCGGAGGCGGCGCCCGCCGTGATCCGCGACGCGCTGGCGAAGGCGCTGGTGCACTTCTACCCGCTGGCGGGGCGCATCGCGGAGGGCGAGCGGCCCGGCGCGCCGGCCATCCGGTGCACCGCCGACGGGGTCTACTTCGCCGAGGCCGCCGCCGACTGCAGCCTCGAGGACGTGCGGCACCTGGAGCGCCCGCTGATGCTGCCGAAGGAGGACCTCGTCCCCTACCCCGGCGACGACCGCTGGGGCGTCGAGCCGCACAACACCATCATGATGATGCAGGTGAACCCGCCTCCTCGCTCCGGTTCCAATTATTATTCCGACAAAACGCTGGCTGGGCCATCCGATGCGATTGCGAGTGTTCTTGGCTTCGACCGATTGACTTCGTTGCGTGCGAATGGGGTTGTCAGATAGATCCGAGCCTGCGCGGTAGATCTGGGGCGGTGAGGTGAGGCGAGCAGGTTCGAGGTGGTGAATGGTCAAAAGCAAGAGTAGGGGGGAAGGGAACTCCTCCGGGAAGCTTCTCGCGTTTCCGTTGTTCTATGTTGCCGCGCCGTCACTGTGTGTCCGTGGGAAAGGTAAATTAGCCAGGTCAATCCGCCGAGGTTGACCGTGTCAGCTCTCACAGTTTTTTTTTTTAAAAAAAAAAGTTGAATTGGTATGGTGTTAAGCTAATGCTGGGGGGCAATGAACGGTCATCTGGATACCAGTTTGAACAGGGATTAAAGTAACACCTAACACTAGCAGTTCAGAACACACGATGTCCACAGTAATAATGGTTTATCCCCTGCGTTCGAAAGTTTAAAAGCCCCTCTGATTTTGTCGACACTTCGTGTTTGAGGCCATTGCTGCGGCGCATTGCACGCCGGCGCCAAGCTCAGGCTCCGTTTGGTGAGGTTCGCCGGTCCGCGCATTTCCGGGCATCTCGCGGCCGGTTTTGAGCGACAAACTCAGGTCAGCATTGCCCCGAAATCTCTCTCGTCCTAACCGCGTCCGAGGAACGGGGGTGCCGCGTGCCAGCACGAGAATCGCACAAAGCGTTTAGGCGAGCTGTTGCCGAACAAAGACGATTCCCAGGCGCATGTTGTTGCATCATCGCTCTCGTTGGCCTCCCTCTTTCTACGCTGCTGCTCCTCGGAAAAGCAGCAGCAGCAGCAGCAGCAGCGTGACTTTGCTTCGGTTTCAGGCTTGGTGTGCGGCCTTATCCTTTCATGTCGTGGACCGGTTAGGCAGGCCTGCACTAGCGTGGACGCACCGAGTCTTGACAGTGATACCAGGAAGAGAACGAGACCGGGAGCGTCAGGGTTGGGCACACGCACGCACCCAGCACTTGCCGCCTGACAGTGATCCTGCCAGTTGGATTCTACTACTACTGGAGTAACGTGACGTGAAAGACTATGAGAGGGATGCATGATCTAGTGATTCATTTTAATGGCAGTTTTTAGTTTCAGAAACTAAAGATGACGGGGCAGCGTTGGGTGCCAAATGGAATGTATGAATTATGATCCAGTGATTCATTTTCATAGCAACTTTTTGAGTTTCAGAAACTAAACATAACGGGGCAGCGTTGGGGGCCAAATGGAATTCCGGGAAAATGTTGATATTTTATTAACCAGTCATATGATTTTTGTCCTTGCCACTTTGCCATATATTCCTACACGAGTACTAGTACTAGTACTAGTAGTTGGTTGCGTACAAGTACGTGAACGTGTTGGTTCAGCCAAGCCCTTTGCCTTTTCGTTTTCTGCTTTTAGCTTAGCTTTTTCGTCCACAGACAGGCACACGCTGGGGTAGTTGGCTCGAGGGGAGGTATATGGACCGTTCAGAGAGATCTTTCGCAAGTGCACTACTCCAGTGTTTTGGAGGCCGTCTATAGCATGATGAATTGACATGCAACGCTGGCCCTGAGGAGGTGTGGGAGGTGCGACCCCCCTGAACCCAAGTTAGGGCCCGCTGAGATGCGTGAGCATCCTAAAATTTGTTCTGCCCATGTTGCATTCCCCATCACCCATCTGACCCTAGTCTCTGAGGATTGGAAGTTAATGATTGATATTTGAGAACCCGTTTCAGAAAGGACAACATTTAGGAATAATAGGCATATTTTGAGAACAGGATTAGCCAAGCTAATGATAGAGGGTATATGTAAAACAGAGAGTTGAATTCGCAAATTACAGCAGACGAGTAACTTGTCTGTTTGCTGAAGTTCCAAGTAGAATACAGGGCTGAATGACAGAATTCCATGATCGCAGATCCTCAAGTACTTTATACTGCACGATGATTTGATGTCAGAGCGCATTTCTTCTCATTGCGTCATGGCATATTCCCCATGCTGCAGGCCCATCAAGCCATCACTATGTGACTACTAACTACCAGGGTTTCAAAAACTGGACGAAAATCGGTTGGTTTTTTCAGTTTTCGGTTAAATCGAGCCGGTTCAGTTTAAGGAGTCGGTCGGTTTTCGATTTAATAAATTCAAAAAAATTTGAAAATTCAAAAAAATTTGAAAATCCGAAAATCAGTCAAACTGGTCGATTTATCGGAAAAATCGGTGAAAAACCGTTCAAATCGATTTGATTTCAAATTCAAAAAGGATAAACCGGTCAAACTGGCTAGTTTTCTCTCTTGATTTTCAAATATGTCCGGTTTCTTTGTTTAATGTAGCGATTTTTTTGGGTTTTCTCAAAAACCGGTCAAGCCGTGTCCGGTTTCTTTGTTTAATGTAGCGATTTTTTTGGGTTTTCTCAAAAACCAGTCAAACCACGGCTCGGTGGTTTTCGGTCCGGTAAACCTTGCTAACTACTACCTCTATCTCATAAAAAATCATTTTTTAATTTTCAGAAATCACGTTTGATCACTCGTTTTATTCAATTTTTTTACAAATATAAAAATAAATAAATCATGTTTATAATATTTTAATGATAAAACAATTTACAATAAAATAAATTATATTTTTACAAATTTTTTGAATAAAATGAGTGTGAAAAAGTTAAAAAATAATTTTTTAAAGGACAGATGGAGTGCTAGTCTATATACTCCCTCGGTCCACGAAAGAGTGGCGCTCTAGCGTTCAAACGGACAAAACATCTTCGGAGCAAAAAGACTCAAAATGCCCCTCCTGGAAACCGCGCGGCACTGCTTCGCACGGCGCGGGCGGAGTTCGAGGGCGGCGACAGAGCTCCTCGCCGGGACGGGGGCGGAGTGGAGCGGGGGTTCATCGGCGGCAGGGGGTGGAGAGGAGCGGAGGTCGGCGGCGGCGGCAGGAGCTCGGGGACGAAGGGCCGAGCGGAGGCCGGCGGCGACGGTGGCTGGAGCTCGCGGACGAAGGGCCGAGCAGTGGTCGTCGCGGGAGGGAGCGGGCCGGAGGTCGTCGTCGGTTGCCGGAGCTCGGGGAGGGACCTCGTAGGAGAGGAGCGGGGCGGGGCGGAGCTCACCGACGGAGGGAGCTCGAGCCGGCGGGGCGGGGCGGGGCGGAGCTTGCCGGTGGAAGGAGCTCGAGCCGGCGAGGCGGAGCTGGAGGCGGGTAGGCGAAGCTGTCGGTGGGAGACGGAGTTGTCGGTGGGAGCCAGGACGCCACTTATTCGTGAACATTTTTGAAGAGTCAGGACGCCACTCTTTCGTGGACGGAGGGAGTAGAAATTGAAAGTTAATGACTAAATGCTGTAAAAGGTAGATGTCAAATAATGCTGAATCTGCATTTTACAATGGACGGGTGATCACTGATCTGTTTGCTGAGGTTGCAACCATTTCTCTCTAAAAATCGAAGTGTCACTTTCTGACTCCAAATCCGTGCTGAATGACAGACTTTCTTGGTTTCAGATCACGAAGTTCACCTGCGGCGGGTTCGTAATGGGCCTCCGGTTCAACCACGCTTCAGCTGATGGCATGGGCGCGGCGCAGTTCATCAACGCCGTCGGCGACATGGCGCGGGGCCTGCCGGAGCCGAAGGTGAAGCCCGTCTGGGACCGGGAAAAGTTCCCCAACCCGAACATCAAGCCGGGCCCTCTCCCGGAGCTTCCGGTCCTGGCGCTGGACTACATCGTCCTTGACTTCCCGACAAGCTACATCGACGACCTCAAGAAGCAGTACAAGGCTCACAGCGGCAAGTTCTGCTCTGGCTTCGACGTGCTGACGGCGAAGCTCTGGCAGTGCCGCACCAGGGCGCTGAACCTGGAGCCCGAGGCAGAGGTTAAGCTCTGCTTCTTCGCCAGCGTCCGGCACCTGCTGAAGCTGGACAGGGGCTACTACGGCAACTCCATTTTCCCAGTGAAGATGTCGGCACCGAGTGCAAAGGTGCTGGGCTCATCGATCATGGAGGTGGTCGACATGATCCGGCAGGCCAAAGACCGGATGGCGGTAGAGTTCTTCCAGTTTGCCAAGGAAGAGACGGACCAAGACCCTTTCCAGATGACCTTTAACTACGAGTCCATCTACGTCTCGGACTGGAGCAAGCTCGGGTTTTCAGAGGTGGACTATGGCTTTGGCCCGCCGGTGTTCGCTGGACCTCTGGTGAACAACGACTTCATCGCCTCCGTCGTCATCCTTAAGGCTCCGTTGCCGCTCGACGGCACTCGGATGCTCGCCAGCTGCGTTACGAAGGAGCACTCCGAGGAGTTCGTCCGTGGCATGAAGGAAGACCTGCCGTGAAATTCTTTCTGATAGCTGATGAAATTGGAAAAGAATTGACTTCAGGGACGTGAATGGTTACAAAATACTGCTTCTGTTTGCTTAATGCTCTTGTGGTGTACTGTTGATTCTATTTGTTTGTCATGTCTTGGCTAATATTACCTTAGACTGCACATTTGATATTCTGTATCATTTCATATATGGGACAACAAAGAAGATTATACCGTCCATGTGATTATTTTATGATCATTAGTCTTTATATTAGCATATTCCCTCTGGTCGTAACTATTGTATTATTGAGTGATAACTCAACTTATGGTGTTCCTATTCAAGTGTTTTTTTTAAAAAAAAACTGGACCTCCAAGGATAAAACCGCCCCAGGGCATTTCACTAAGTATTCAAGTGTTTTCAAAGAACATATTCTAAAGAGGCCCAAAAATGTTCACAGGGAAAATTGAAGGAACTCTTTTTTTTCTTAAAAAAAATAAATTTGAAGGAACCCGATATAATGCTGAAATATTAAAACTGAAGGAGCTCTTATTTTGTTACAGCTGTGCCACAAGACTTTCGCCGATGATAACTAGACCACCACTCATCCCTACTTCGACTGGAAAACAGGAAAGGCCTAGTAACAACCATCAATAGCAAATGGCTTGCTCCGTAACTAGGAGGTTATGTAGCCTCTTGCTGTACATTTACTTGTTCTTCGTACTGGTTTTCGAATCTGTATTATGTAGTACGAATGAGCATGAGAATATTGGGGTCCTATCCATTCTTGAATTCCCTATATTTATGACGAAATTTCTTCCTTGACTTTAAAATTTTTAACGCTTCCTTTTTGGGCCCTTTTCAAATCAAACTTCTCTATGAGGCAGAATTTCATTTTTGTTTCCTTTTTTGATCTTTCTGTCAAATTAGGTACTTAACATTGTTATATGATGGTTAAAATTAACATTTTACCTTTAATGACTATTAATGCTGTTATATGATTGTTAACACGATAATTATCTCAATAATAATATGCTAATGACTACCATTTGCATTGAAAGAAAAAAGGTCATTGGATATAGTAGTCATTAACATATTATGATTGAGCTAATTATAGTGTTAATAGTCATATTACAAAATTAAAAGTCATTACCAAGAGTAAAATGATAATTTCCACCATCATATAACGTTAACTGTCTAATTTGACGGAAAAGCCAAAAAAGATACGAAAATGGAATTTTGTCCTCGTACGGAAAAGGGTCAAGGAAAGAAGCTTTGAAAATTTTAAGGCTAACAAAGGAATTTTCTCTATATTTGTCTAACTGTGATGCACTTCTGCAATCTTATTCAACCGTTCAACTGCAGTTATTTTTCCATCGATGAACTTTTAAATTTCACAAATGTTCCCTCTAATTTTATGTTGTTGATGTTGGTTAGCGTAAATTTGTAATAACCAACATCAGCAAAATAAAATCAGAGAGATCATTTATATCACCTGCTTCCATACCACTAATTTCTTTTCAGTTTTACTGTTCCTCTTGTCTGATAATGCTGCAGCCTGCAGAGTGGAAGCAGTATGATAAGCTGCACTTCACCACTCTAATAGATGGAGAGTAAAATTTTCTCTTCAGGGAGCCTTATAAAAGATCAGAGAAGTCAGAAGCCTTCGCGCAGAAAAACTGATGATATCAAAGCATGACGAGGCATGACTAGAAGTACTACTAATGTACCGCCTGCTTACGTTATCCAAACTCAACCAACGTAGTGCAGATTTTCGATTGGAACTGCTCGTTCTTCCCACAACGAAATCCCCTGTCCTCTTGCATCAGTATGAACATGACCTGGATCGATCAAAATTACATCTGTATTCTATTTGTCGCAATGTCAAACATGCATTCTCACCAGATAGATACTAGTATTAAGAGAAGTTTTTGCTGACTTGCGGTGGTAAATTATTGACAGAGCCTGAGTTCCAATGCAAGCTTTCACATGGAACGAATCAAGGGTTGACTTGTTAGCTGTTCTGTTCCTAATGACACAGGTAAGCGTGTTTCTTACTACGATTACATCCTCATTTTTGGGAGGAAAAATAAAAGTAGACGCATTTCTTTTTCTTTTTTTTTTTGGCGTGCACGGTAAGTAGTTGACATTTGAATCAGTCATGTTCTTTCAATTATGTTTGATAAATTACATAATAGTCAGAGTCATTAGTCATGATATTGCAGCGGTGGTCTTGACGCAAGTATATTCCTGAGAAAGTCTTTGGGGTTTACTTTCTCTGCGTTCCTTGTGTAGATGTTGTCAAGCTGTCATTTTTCCCATGCTTTCAAAGAAGACCTGAGAACCACCAAAGTACTTTTCTGTCTTTTTGCAAGGAAAGTGCCCAATCCTCAAATTACTTCTCCATATTTAAATTACGCCGATTAGTTTGAATTTATACTAGCCGACGTCAATAATATAACCGGAGGGAGTACTACATTGTGTTCATTTACTTCTTAATAGATAGATAGTCTAATTATTTCATACTAGTCTAGTCAAGTTAGAATCTGGAAACTAAGTTCAGCCTGATGCCCTCGAAAATTACAAAATTCTCTATAGTACTAATGATTTTTTGCATCAAGCACTGCCAAATGTGCCCTTTATTTCTGACCTTCCATTAAGTCATTGATAACAAAGCGAGAGGGGCAGGGAAGCTTGCGTCATTCTCTCGTCTATGCACACGACTCGAGCTGGACCATTTCCTGGAAGCTGACTACGCGGCCTTATCTTTTTGCTCATCCCCGCTGTTAATTAGTCCTATGAATCTAAACAAGACCTGTCTCTATACTGCGCATACTATAGGCTAAACGTGCAACTTGAATAAAAATCAGCAATTCATTCAGAGTCAAAATTCTAACGTCACATAATTGCGCACATCCTTCTATGACGTGTTCTTTCACTGCTTTTTCATAACATATCTTTCACGATGTTTCCATAAAAGAAACTACTTGACTCAGCTGCGAGAGGAAAACTTCTTGATCTTAGCTGAATTATTCCTCGATCCACGACATTTCCAGGCGCTAATGCACAGAAGTCATTGGGAGGTTAACTTCTTCTAAGGTTGGTGGTAAAAGCTAAGTTTCATTTGTACCCTGAACTGCCAACAATCAGAAGAATAGGGTGTAAAAAAAGGAAGAATAGAGAGTAACACACCAGCGTTTTGTTTAGGTTTAATTCAAGTTGATAGATCAACAACTATGTCAAACAGTTGTCATTATTCATTTCAGTACTCGCCTTTATATAATGAGTAGCAAGTAAGCTACCATCAGCATCAGCATTTCCTATCTAATTTGCTAACAACTCAGTTAATTACATGAACACTCTACATATGATATAAGGCACACCACGCCATCGGAATTGAATTTAACAGGACTTAGCAGCTAATCTGGCCTTATTATTATGCATCCACAGATTTGTCCTTTCCAAATCGTCCACTTGGTCTAGGAATGAATTGTGATGTTTATGTCGTTACTCATAATGTTTACCAAACAAAGTGATCCCATCTTGACTATCTTGCTGTTTCCCAAATGGAGATCATAATGTGTTGTCATTACCATCAAGAAATATTGTTTCCGACCTAATCTTCTGTCTTAATTAAACAAGGTTTGTTTTGAGCCAAACAATGGGGGCTGCTCAACTGCTTGATTCATACATCTGTTCAAATTTTGAATCCAGACTTCTACATTTCACACGATTCATTCTATTTATGCATCATTTCATATATTTTATTAAAATAACCACGGATAAATTGAGATGATCTACTTATTAATTTTGTACTGATAATAAACACATTATATATAATAGCGCTGAGGGAGACTTGTGGTATGATTCCATAGATAATATATTTCTGTTTTAAGGTTACACATTTATAAAGGTGGTCATCATAACATAAAACCCAAAGTATCTGATGGCTTTTAGGGCATATACAATGCCAGATGCTTAAAACAGGTGCTTAAAGATAGAATAATTGAGCACCTTTATAAAAAAATCACTTTTACAATGCAGATGGATGCTTAAATAGGTCTAACCAGGTGCGATCGAAGTTAAGCACTCTTTCATTCATAAGTACAAAGTGATGAAAATAAACCTGTTTTTCACTAAAAAGCTTCTTTAGCACCTCGATTGTACATGCTTTTACACCAAGTTGCGAATTCGGTACAAACCAGCTATCATGGTAAATTAGAGACCATGGACTTTAACATCACTAAAGATATATTATCGATGACCATGGGCTAGAGTAAATACTACTCCTACAACATAAGAAAAACGTCCAACTAGACTGCAAGAACAATAACAGTACGTCCGCCACTTGTTGAAACGCAGTAAGCAAAACCTTATGAGCTTTGAACTGCGTTTTGTTCTTCTAAACTCTGAAGCTTTCTTTCCACATCCATTAGGAATTATGGCATTCACGCTAGTCCTGATCTTATTGGTCAAGCAACTGTGAAGTCTTCTGAGAGGGGAAATAAAACTATTCCCACTGTTCCTAATCTGGGAAACAAGTCTTGTCTGGTGTGTATGAGCTGTGGCAATTGATTTTACTGAAAAATATATCAATCATTAGTCTTCAGCTGGTACTTGTAAGCTGTACTAGATCCATGATCTGACACACTAATAATTTCTAACAAAATGTTGACCTCTGACTATTTGAATGGACAGGTTGCAAGAACTTCCCTATTTTATTCCTTGTGTGGCTAATTTACATCACAATTGTTCCCATAGGGAAACTCCTTGATCTGATCCATGTGCCGCACGACTTCCGAGAATGATCTTCCTCCGGACTCTTCATTTTCAAGCCTCGGTAGGGTAAGAGTTTGAATTCGGTGGCTGAGTGATCGATGATGCAACCGTGGCTTCGAAACATGAAACACCTAAAGAGAAAACAAGAAGAAAAAGCATTTGTTTTTTCTCAATTTCTTTTGGACCAGCAAGTAATGCTAGACAGGTCTTTGCTTAAGAAAATCGTGTTTAAAATTCTCATCGCGATCCGACTTGAGGTCCAAAGTTCGACCAAATCGTTGAAAAGCTCGCATTGGCCTCACATGGATGCTGCGCCGATCGATCGGCAGCACAAGGTCGTCTAGGCTCATGTCATCATCAGCCGACCCTTCCCAATATTCTTTTCGCCCCCGGCGCGCCGTGGCTCTGAGCTGTATTATTCATTCGGGAAACGGTTGACATGTACGTTCAGGAATTAGGTAGGAAAGACGCTAGCTTCCTCGATGCGCACCGATCCGTTGACTAAAGTAACCCTAGTTGAACTGATCCCATCGTCGTCTATATCCAACCGCAACGTGCTGTGTTATACTACTACTCCCCCGGCTCTTGTTTGGACCTTCACTATTCCAAATTTTGTGTGCTGCTTGTTGGAAAACAGTGCTCTTGCATGACACCAGGCCATTAGGTGTGTGTGGTTCCTCCTCCATGGACGACCAGATCTCCTGACGGTGACGTAGCTTGCAGATCGAGCTAACTTTCTGAGCAGCAGATTAGGATGAGTCAGTAGCTGAGACATTTGCCATCTTTTAGACGTCGCAGTCTACCGTTTCTTCCAGCACGTGTCAGGTAGGTCGGCCGCGCAGGATCGAGGAACCGGTGAGGGAGCCATGGGAACACGAACGGCGCCCATTTCCCTCCGTGACCCGTCGGCGAGCATAACCACGCTGTTCATACAATATGGAGAGTATTCAAGGGGCGGTATGGTGAGGTCGCAACACGCCCTTCACGACGCCTACTGAAACGGAGTCACCCATCGATCGCGCGGTGCGGTGCAACAGTTTCAACGGGGCTTCGCTGGAATCTCAACAAGTAGGCCAACCGAAACAGACGCCTCTCTTTCAATCTTGAGCGCATTTGAATATTCCTGAGGTTCACCTAGGGCTGCTGATTGGATCGCAACTCCCATTGAACTTTCGCAGTCGTCGTCGTCGTCGTCGCGGCGCAACCAGCTCTTCTGTCCTGGTCGATCGAATCGTCGGCTAATTAAGGCGGACTCGAGATGGTAGCAGCTATTCACGAGGGTTCTTAGCATCTTCCATCACATCGCATCCGCGTTTCTTTATTCCTAGTCTTCCAACTTCCTCTAATTTCGGCACATGACGGCAGTACGCGCAGGATTGACGACGCTTGATCTGTGGACGCGTGCACACCCTGCTCAATTCACAGTTCACACACAGAGAGAAACCTTTTCGAATCCTATGTTTTTTTCTGTGAAAAATACTGAACAAAGTCAAGGGTCGATGTCGATTTTTTTTTTTTTTTTGGGTTAAGGGATGGTGAACGCTGTGACTTGTTGCAAGCTAGGAACGGTAGGTGTGTTGGCAGTTCTTCTCGCAAGGAACGGTAAATAAATCCGTAATGACGTGAGTAGATGCAGGAACGGATAATGCTCTTCTTCAAGCACCACACTTAGAACTTTTCATGGCCGAGTTTTCACTGTCTGACTCGTTAGATTCTCTGAAGAGGAGGAAGAAACGTCGTCGACAAATTAAAGGTGGTAGTGGCCGGAGTCGCAGTTCGCTTTTTCGATCAGATTGTATCATCCATGATGTCCGAACAGTTCCTCAATGTTTCTGGGGGCGGCTGTTGCTTCTTCAACCAGGCATCACCACCGGCCGTACAAAGTCAACGATCGATGCGTTCTCAAACAACAACCTAAACGCCCGTACTCCTCGTGTAGACGCGAGCTGCCGCGCGAGAAAGCAAGAAGATCACGGCTGGCGTCAGATGGCAAGTCAGCGCGGCAGGCGCCATCTCTGCAATGGCGGCCGCCTGCTCTGCTGCTGGTACCAAGCTGACCGACCCCTTCGTACTTCGCCGCAGAAGCTCATGTGGCTGTGGCTAAACGGCCGGGCCGGGCGCGTGGACCGGAGCTGACAACGCGGCGGCGACGACACGACAAGCAGTATTCTATTCCATGGCGCCGCCTGCTTATCTCACTTGCCCGCTACCCGTCGTCCGGCCGTCCTGCGAGGTGGCTAGCTCAGCTGGTTGACATTTTCGGCGCGCCCAGCAGTTCCCTGATAGAGGAAGCCACACTGGGATCCGGCGAGTAGTAGAATCTGTGCAGCGGGATTGATTAATTAATTAATCCGCGAGTCAGAAACTGCAGGCCCGAGCCTTGGTCGTCGTCGTTGCCTCTCTTTATAACGGGGGGAAACGATCGGGTGGTACGACTGCAAGGACAAGGTACTGCTTGCCGAAGGCTCGAAAGGGCAAGGCCGGCCGGCAGCTCCTAGTCTTGTCGTAGCCGGTGTTCTGGTAGTGAGAGCTTGGTTGCTGCCGGTAGATATGGAAGTCGCCGTGGAAAGGCTGCCGGTGAAAGAGGAGAAGAGGGCCGACGACAGGCCGGAGATCGTAGCGGTATGAATGAAATACACATGATCCTGTTCTTGATTTTTCTTTAGTCTCTTTTGGTTCAACGCAAGAAATCTGAGAGTTATTTGCCTTTCGCGGATTTATGCAGGTCGGAAGCGCTCTTCCGATAGTCTTTGAAAGCTTTCAATCACCGCAAAGGGCTGCAAGCATCAAGCTGCAGGTACATACATACTCCATTCTAGTGCCTCGTAATTAGTAATCAACTATAGTGATGGAGCACCATAATTCACATCTGGTTTATGCATATGCTGTTACAGGAAGACAGCAACAGGCTGGAGGCGGCCAGGGCGGAGATGGGTGAGGTGAAGGAGGAGAACGAGCGCCTCAAGACGCTGCTCTCCCGCATCGTCAGCGACTACCAGTCGCTGCGGATGCACTACCTCGACGTCGTCAAGGTGCGCGAGCAGTCAGGCAAGGCGAAGCTTCCGGCGGAACCAGCACCCGTAGCCGACGTCGACGACCTCGTCTCCCTAAGCCTCGGCACGAGATCCAACGGCGGCGCCCGTCCGAAGGGCCACGAGAGGTCGTCGTCTTCCTCTGGCACCGCCGACGACAGCCAGCTCTCGCTTGGGCTCGGGTTCGGCCGCGGCAACGGGCCGTCCACGGACGACGACAAGGCGAGCGGCGCGTCGGCGGGGCCCGTGCTGAACCTGAGCTCCGGCAGCAGCAGCGCCGAGGACACCACCAAGATTTCCGAGGCCGACGCGAGTCGGCCTGGCGAGACGCGCAAGAGCCCGAGCGCCGGCGCCGGCGCCGGGGACGGATCAGCGGACGACGAAGTGCAGCAGCAGGCCAAGAGGATTAGGGTTTCCGTCAGGGTCAAATGCGACACCCCCACGGTACGTGACGTCCGCCAATTAATGGCTTCCTTCCACTGATCGTTAAACACAACAAAAAAAAAAGTGAGCGGGAGAGATTAGTGATTGACGATGTTAATTTCTGGTGTTGGCGATCGACCTCAGATGAACGATGGCTGCCAATGGCGCAAGTACGGGCAGAAGATCTCGAAGGGGAACCCGTGCCCGCGCGCCTACTACCGCTGCACCGTGGCGCCCAACTGCCCGGTCCGGAAGCAGGTGCAGCGGTGCGCCGAGGACAAGACCATCCTGATCACGACGTACGAGGGCACGCACAACCACCAGCTCCCGCCGGCCGCGACGGCGATGGCGTACACGACCTCGGCCGCGGCGGCCATGCTCACCACCGGCTCCACCTCCTCGACCCCAGCCGCCTCGCTCGCTCGCCACCACCTCCCGTTCGCGACGCCCGCCGGGCTGTTCGGCCCGACCACCATGGTCTCCACCGCCGCGTCCTGCCCCACCATCACGCTCGACCTCACCGCCCCGGCGACCCCCGCGCACGCCCTCATGGAGTCCTCTCCCTACGCCGCCGGCGCGTACGAGTCAAAGGCGCTCCCGGCGGCGTGGAGCAGCGGGCTCCCAGCGTACGGGGGCAACCTACTGTCGTACTACGCCGCGAAGAGCTCGCCGGCGATGGGCAACCTTTTTGGCGGCCTCGGCCTGCCGTCGAGGCCGGACCATCTGTTCGGCCAGTCGTCGTTCCTGCAGAGGTCGACCAGCCTCGGCGGCGGGCAAAGCGCCGTGGCGCCGGTCGTGACGGACACGCTCGCGAAGGCCATCACGTCGGACCCCAGCTTCCAGTCGGCGCTAGCGGCGATGATCACGTCGTACATGGGGCGTGGTGCCGGCAGCGGCGGCGAATCTGCCCATAAGTGATCGCAGCACGCACCGTGCGAGCGAGCGAACCATCGATTGGCAAACGCCGAATCGAGTGCACACGCATGGGTTAGATTTTTTGCGTCGGGCGGTGAGCGGCTCATGTGTAATTAATAAGTTCATCGAGGTTCATTATTGTTTTTTAAATTAGTTAGATTAGTTTTGGCGTGTTTTACCACACATAAATTGGCTGGGGATCGAAATAGTAGCGATCACTGTAACATACGGGGATTATTTTGGTCGATGTACAGAGCACACGGAGTCAACTGTGTTTACTATTGGCGTAATCAAAGCACAAGTTTTGATCAGGTTCTTCCAGCTACACCTGACGGGTTCTGCCCTGAGCTCCCAAGCAAAACGTACCAATAGTAAGTAAGAGCTAGGTCGTCACTCGTCAGACACATTCCATTGATCCAAAGTGAGCTTCAGATGTCAGACTGATGCAGCCACGATGTTATCCTCGAGTCTCTCGACGAATCATCGAGCGTATTATTGACGACGTACACCAGGCAAAGGGACAGCACATGCGACGCTGAAATTTTAATACAAAGTGGTTAACAGGTCTCCCGACGGGACTGATCTGAACCGAGTCAACCAACCACCGTAGTTGCGGACTAGCCAGAGCTGCCTACTTGCTGATCCCTTCCTCTAGCTATCCATTTCGATTTCGGTTCCGGAAATACGGCTTCAGAACAACGTGATGTGCACAAGCGCAGGCTCTCCGGCCCGAAATCTACTGATCATAGCTGCCCGGGACGTTGTGCCTCGCACGATTTAATCACCAATTGATCTGAGGACGGTTGAGCAATTCAGATGAACAGGCTCAGCGCTTCAATGTGTATGTACCGGATACTGGTAACGATACAGTGTACATGTAACACGCACAACCCCCCACAAAAAGGCCATCAATCACCGTGCTCCTCAAACTAATTTTTGTACAGAGCAGTGCGTGTTGCTCCTCAGTATGACGACTCCGAGGAGTTAGCCATCGCAGCGGCGGCGTGGAGCTGCATCGTCCCCCACACCTCCGGAGGAGGAGGCGCGCCCGTCACAGTCCCCGCCGGAGCGTACGGCGCCAGCGCCTGCTGCGCCGGAGCGTTGTGGTGACCACCAGCCGCGCCGGCGCCAGCGCCGGCGGCGTGGTTGTGGACGCCGTCGTAGGTGGTGACGACGTAGCGCGGGTCGTCGCGGTCCCGCTCCACGCGCTTCTTGACGCCGCACCCCTCCACCGAGCACCGGTAGTAGTTCCTCGGGTTGGGGCTGCTCTTCACCGCCTTCTTGCCGTACTTGCGCCACCTGAACCCGTCGTCC
This sequence comes from Zoysia matrella, assembly GCA_001602295.1. Lineage (NCBI taxonomy): Eukaryota > Viridiplantae > Streptophyta > Magnoliopsida > Poales > Poaceae > Zoysia > Zoysia matrella. Next base: position 22,697 of record BCLG01001862.1, read on the forward strand.
AGCACGTCCACCTCTGACCTCGTCCGGAACCCGATCCGAGACGACGGCCGCCGGCTGCAGCCATTCCCACCAGTCCCAGCTGCTGCGCTCACCATCCTCCGCCTCCCGGCATCCACAAACCTCCTGTTGCGCGCGTTCGATTAAATTAAACTATAATACGACTAGACGATCACAATTCACACATGCAGGGTCTCTTCTATTTATTCAACACAAGCTAAGCTACCATTTATAAGAGTATATGTATATATGGGAAAGATATTTAACTTACATGCTCATCTCATTCTCGGCGAACACCTGATGCGGCGTCCAGTCGTAGTAGTCTTGGGACGGAGGGAACACGGCACCGAACTCCGGGAAGCAGTCTTCGGCCCCCGCGGCGGCTGAAGGCAGGAAGTTCGCCGTGGCGGCACAGTTGTTTGCCACCGCGAGGTCAGGAGGGAAGCACAAGGAGGCGGCTGGCGGGTACGCTTCATGGCCGCCGAGTCCTAGAGAAGCCGCCATGGATGCACGCAAGAACGCTACTGGTTCTATCTTCTTCTAGATACCGGCTGATCAGTTTGACGGAATTTCTCGTGTCAAGCTCCCCAATTTATAGGAGTACACTACTACGCCTCAGCAGGCCTTGAATATAGTGCTGACGATCGAGTGACGAGCTGAAAGCGGCAAGCTTCGCTGATGCTTCACAGGCCAGGGGCGCCTGGTCCCGATCGATCGTTCTTCCGCCTCGTCACGTGTCGGATCTCACCGCGACGATGGTGACCCCGATCCGGCCTTGCCCTGCGCTTTTGGGATTTATGCGACCGGGCGATCGCTGGCTCCGGTCAAGAAGGATTAGTCAGTCGAGAGACCGTCGTTAGTTACGGATGACTACGGGTCATGGTTGACGAGCGCCGGCCGTATGGATATATAGGAGTACTGTACATGAACATGGGACGTTTTCGACGACCCTCCGTTACGAACACGTACGTGTCCAGTTTGTTTTCGCGAAACGTTCCTGGCCATCCGATGACGGGAATAATCAAAAGTGCCGTGTGCCGACTGTCTAGGGTAACGTTCTACGCTGGTCCGGGACGATTTTTCAGGTCCACGATTGCGTCTCAGGGGGTCAGTAGTCCTAGTCGTCCTGGTGGATGGCTCGATCGCGCTATTAGCACCTTGTGTACGGTACGGTGCACCTGACCTGACGAGAAGTGTGCCAGCGATCGACTTCTCCGTTCTTCTGGTGCCACAAAGTAGAGCTGTCTCAGATCGACTGGCACGCACGCCGTGTATTGGGGGGGGGGGGGGGGGGGGGGGG
>BCLG01001862.1:23998-34678 GCA_001602295.1 Zoysia matrella
CTCCGGCCGGCGTGCGCTCGTGCGTTGTGGAGTGGGCGGTTGCTGACGGCGACGTGCCGTAACTGAATCTTGACGTGACGATCGCCGGCGGTCTACGTACGATGGCTGCCAAACCTTTGATCGAGTAAATATACGTTTAACCCATCGTGGTTATCATTTATCAAAGAATTAATTAATTACTTGCCATGAAAGGAACTATTCCATCTGTCTCAAAATAAGTACTCTCTTCGTTATTTAATTGATATCATCGTTGACTTTTAAATTCAACTTTGACTATTCGTCTTATTCAAAAAAAATTTGGTAAATTTCATATATTTTGATATAATTTGATTTATCATTAGAGTTATTTAAATCACAACTTAAAATTTTACGCATTCGAGCAATTTTTTTGAATAAAACGAATGGTCAAAGTTGATTATAAAAGTCAACGGCGACATCAATTTAAGAACAGAGGAAGTATCTTTTTAAATTTTCAAATATCTACTTTTGACTAATCGTTTTATTCAATAAATGTGAAAATTCTATTTATTTTATTATAAAATGATTCATTATTAAAAGTAATTTAAACTTGACATATTTATTTTTGTATTTTTGTAAAATTTTTGAATAAAATGAGTGATCAAACGTTGATTTAAAAAAATAAAAAACATCACTTATTTTTTAAACAGATGGAGTACTACACCGCAAATTAAAACCTTTTCCGTCTTCGTCGGCTTCGATCAGCCGGTTAACGATGACAGGAATTAATCTTTTGTTATTGTACGCACGTGCCGGTTTCGCAGTGAAGCAGTGGGCGAGGACGGCTGCACCTGCAAGGCTGCAGCGCGTACGCCTTATCCTCCTTGCGACACCGACCCGGGCTCCGCAGATGCAATGTCTCGAGTTCTCGACGTCGGCTCCATCCGACTAGTGGGCGTTCAATATTATGGCGAAGTGCCGTAGCCACCTTTCCTTGTGTTACCCAGCATGTATGGCGACGCAAAGAAAACGTGCGTCGCCGTCGATGGGTCGAGCAGGTGCTTGGCGGCTCGGCTCGTCGATCGAACGTGTCAGGTACCAGAAAAGACGAGCCGCCCAGGTGCGCTTGTAGTCTCCATCGGTAGAGAGCCGCAAGCACGTCACGCACGCAGTTTGCGCAACCTAAACAGACCCCGCTCGCCAGAAGCCGCCGAGGCGCCGAGCCGAGCGGTGCCCAGTTGCCACTTGCCACAAGTCGCGGCGCCGTGCCGATCGAAGGCGGGCGGCGAGGCCTGATTGGCATGGACGCGTCCGGCGGCCGGTTGCGCCGGCCGTCAGCACCGGAGATCACGTGGCAGCTTCATTCTTCGTTCCCGTCGGGCTCAGGCACATCCATCACGGTCACTGCGCGCTGATCGGTGGACGTCACGGTCAGAATATACGCTACGTGGTGCCGTTAGCGGTGTTAAAAGGTTTCGGTCCACGAATTTCTTTTATAAATTATTTTGATTTTTATTAAATTTTAATTAAAAATAAATAAAATTTTGATTCGATTTTAATTTGATCTAGCTTTCAAATTTTTAGTTTATTTTATTCGACCCGTTTTCACCCTGATGCCCTGGCTTCTCCGGCAGGGATTGCACGGGCCGGACAAGGAGGGAGGCTATTACCTCGCTTGGCACCGGGCGCGAGGTGTGACGATGAGATTCGCCGGCTAGTTTACAGGCGTACAGCTCGAAACACGCACGGGAGTTGTCGGTCGGTTCATGACGAAACGCTAAATCTCGGTGCATCGGCTTCGACGACGACGGACGTGACATTGGGTTGGAGTACTGCATGCGGGCCGCCGCGCGTCGTGTGCCCGTTTTGATCCCTGTGAGAAATTAAGCTGTTGCGTCCGCGGCTCGCCCGGCCCACAGACGCGACAGGAAACGGTGGCGCCCGTCGTCATATCTTGGCTGTTGTTTGTCTGCGCGTGCATGTGTGACTCCACTTGGCCGCCGGATTTATTTGTGCTCTTTCACACACGCACATATAAGCACAAACATATAATTCTACGCTTCTATTTTTTTTTATTATGTTACTCCGTCCGTCACGGAATAAGTTTAATCATTCATCTTATTTTAAAACATGTAAATATATAAATAAACAAGTCACACTTAAAGTATTTCCAATGATAAAAACATAATAATATAATAAATAATATTTTTATAAAGTTTTTGAATAAAATGAATAATCAAACGTTGTTCTCTAAAAGTCAAAAACGACATTTTTCTGTAATGAAGTGAGTAGTTTTTAGTACTTAGTCTCTCTGTTTTTAAATTGATATCATCGTTGATTTTTAACATCAACTTGGACTATTTGTTTTGTTAAAAAATTAATTCAAATTTGTAAAATTTTAAGTTGTGATTCAAATAATTGTAATGATAAATCAAATTATAATAAAATATATGATATTTATAAAAAATCAATAAGACGAATGATCAAAGTTAAGAATGGAGAGAGTGTTTTTTACACACACAAACATGGCCATGCGTAAATCTTTTACTTTCGATTGTTGTTCTGTAATACATTAATCTACTTGTGTTTTTTTCTCATGCACGCAACATAGGCCATGCAGACTCAGCTGGGCAACACTATATTACTGAGTATTTTGTTCCTATGGCCTACCTTTTTTAGATACTGAAAAATAACAGGGCATATTGATCAAATTATTGGACCCGTGCTGGATATCAATTTCTCCCTTACAAGTTGCCTTATATTTATAACTCTTTAATAGTCAAGAGTCCGGACACTGCCAATGAGCAAATTAATGTGACTTGTGCGATATCACAATTATTAGAAAATAATCGAGTTAGAGCTGTAGCTATGAGTGCTACAGAGGGGTTGATGAGAGGAATGGAAGTGATTGAAACAGGAGCTCCTCTTAGTGTTCCGGTCTGTGGAGCTACTCTCGGACGAATTTTTAACGTTCTTAGGGAGCCTCTTTCAGAGAAAGGAGGGAGATCGAATGCGAGATATATCGAATGGAATGGACATCCTGGGGGACAGCTGTGTAAGACTGAATTTACCATAAAATTGGATAAATCTGGCTTTTGCTTTAGGGAAGCTACAAACAATTATTATAAAACCTAAGCACCAAAGTGCTAAACAACCCAATTCTAAGATCCCTTTTGGATCCAAGGATTTTCATATGAAAGAATCTTATTCCTATAGAATTTGACACTATAGCACCCTTGGGAATGTAGGATTTGAGCTTAGGAAAAGTGAAGGAAAGTTTTCTTGGAGGTGATTTTCTAGGAATTTTGGAGGATTTGAAACATCCACTAAGCATCGAAGTGCTAAACAACCCAATTCTAAGATCCCTTTTGGATCGATTTTCATATGAAAGAACCTTATTCCTATAGAATTTGACACTATAGCACCCTTGGGAATGTAGGATTTGAGCATAGGAAAAGTGAAGGAAAGTTTTTTTGAGGTGATTTTCTAGGAATTTTGGAGGATTTGAAACATCTACTCAGACCTCATTTTTATTTCCCGTGGCATAGGAACAAAAGCTTCGTGAGGCAAATTAGGAACAAAAGCTTCGTGAGGCAAATTAGCTATTAGCGACATCTTAGGCCCTGGTTGCAACCATCGGTGATTATTATAATCTGAATTATAAATGTAGTTTTTATAATCTGGTTCATAAACATAATCTAAGAGGTGGTGTTTGGAGATCAGATTATATAAATTAGTTTTTAGTTTTTTCTCTTAACTAATGTCCTATTTGCCCTTCACATACTTAAATCTGATTTTTTTTCATGCCTAATTATTGAGCACGTGTGCGTGAGTGACTTGGTGGTTTGACCTTCACGTAATTGTAGTGAGATATCGGTTGGAGTTCCATGAAATGGGTGGGCATAATGGCAAAATCTCATAATTATTTGTAACTAATGAAGGGTACTTGGTCTTTTTAAAGTTATAATCAAATTTTAGCTGGGGTAGATCAGATTATGAGTTTATGTAATCTGGAGGTTTAGTTTTTATAATCTAAATAATAAACTGATATGTTTGGAGATTATATAATCTAATTTCTTATAATTCAGGTGGTTCCAAATAGGGGCCTAGCAACAAAAACAAGTAATCTAGCCACCGCTACCGCCCATCATTGATTTGATATGTCGTCCTCAGCGTTCCATCGCCGCCGATGGTTGCCTCGTATGGCCTCTTTCCGCAACACTACGTAAATAAAACTAATTTTTCTAAATAAAGATTAATTAAGTAAAATACTACAGTACTAATTCAAATCTTCATCTTTATAATTCTTATATTTTTCTTGTGCTCATCCAAACACTAACTTTTGAATTTTTCCTAAATGTTTCATTCCTTAGCTTTGCATATGCAATCATATTCTATTCCTGCAAAAGGAGGCCTAAAACTATTTCTTCAGCCAGAACTGGCAAAATCTGCAACAGAGTTGTCTCTAACTTTTTACAAGCTATAATTGCAACTCCAACTAGTCCTCTTCATACTTTTCCTAGGGTCCACCTATTAGTCATTGATATTTGTGGACAGTAGTGGAGAGGACTTCATACCTAGCACATGGCGTGGCTCTTCTCTGGCAGAGATATGGACAATGGGATGACTGTTAACTGCCTGCATCTAAGGGAATCTATCTAGGTTAGGCTGGTTGGCCTGAAGTTATTGGTTCACTTGTCCATTTGTCCAAGGAGCAATGACGACCACAAAAGTGACACGTTCGCCATCCGGATTCTGGATTCAGAATAGCGATCAGTGGAACAGGCACCGGGACCGGGGAACGCACTTGAAGCCCGGAGCCACCGATGGCTGCTATCATCAGCTACAACGATCCCGGACATGAGTGCATGACCTTCGGTTCGTGGCGCGGAACGCCGCCGCGCGCGTCGTTCGCCCGTTTCGATCGGCGGGAGAGTTCTGGCGTCGTGCAGTGCCGGCCAGAGAGGTGACAGGGAAGTGCGACAATGGTGGCACCGTCAGTTACGATGCTGTGAATGGTGTACTAATCCACTTGGTCGCGGAACGACAACACCCTATCTATGAGGACGTCATGCTCAAGCTGACTGGACACCTCGTCATCGCCACCAGAAATATCTGCAGATGTTGACACGGGCTCTTGACGGGATTGCGGTGTAAAGGCAAGCTGTAAGATGGCAGAGCAGTTCAGGTATGAACAAGGTCGCAGAGGCTGCCGAGAGCCGACAGTCTGTGCGACTATATCTGATAAGTACTCCAAGTATTCAGAGATATGAGCTGTGCTGACACCGAAAAAAATTAGATCAATGCATCACACATACTTTCGTGTGCGGAACAATGAGATCACCTGGGTACAGTCTCAACGACACTGAAAGATTGATCTCGAGAGGAACCCTATCGAAGCAAGATTTTTCTATAGTTGATCCGAGCTCGACAGATCAACTGGATTGCTTTCAAACGCCGCCGGAGCGAAAGAAGAATAAAAATTACGGTTTGAAAGAGATAGGGTAAAAGAGATAAAAGCAAAAATATATTTAATTGACAATTGTAGAGAGTGCTCTCAATCAACCGTGAGCCTCCTTTTATAGAGGTGAGATGGTCTTATCTCGTGGAGGAACACATCTTAACAAATGGAAACGAAATCGGATCTGATATGCGTTCAAAACTATAAAAACTGACATTTTCGAATACTTCGGTAATGGGCCGGAGTCTTCGGGACCCGGATACTCAGGTAGGGGGCCGAACACCCTGATAGGGTAAAAATTTGGCTCCAGAAGGGGTGTTACCGGCTCTGGTCAATTAACAGACACTCCGATGGCCTAAAATTCAGTTAAAAAAAGGCTTGTCGGAGTATCCGACCCTATCACAGCCATTTTTGTTAAGGACATAATTTTTTCATTCGATCTCCGATTTAAGTGATCCATATATCTATTTTGATCGTCTCAGCGATGGCTACATTTTAGAACCTTCAAATCATGGATTTAGCTTCATCTTTATATCTTTTTAAGCACTTCTTTCCTTTTTTAAAGTATAATTTAGCCAAATTATTCGAAAATATCTTTCACATCATGAAAAACATATTGAAAAATAATTCTTGCGAAAGAATCATTATGGGATGAAATTTAGATATTTTCTACCGTATTTGGTCTACCAAACCAGAGTGTTCAGTTTAAGAAACCAAAATTTTTGATGTTCTCAAGATGCAAATTTTGAGTGTCAATATATCCCCTTTTTTGGCAAAGTTAGCGTGCCAATAAATATTGTTGTTACCCAAAATTACTCAAGTATGATGACAAACAAGATATCGATTATTCGGAACCGATATATCTAATAAAAACTAGTGAGATAGCCGAAATAATATTCTATCAATTGTAGCAATATGTTAGATTGTATCAACTAAATATTTCGGCTCTTTGAACATTGAAGTTCAATTTAATGGTAGAAATATTTGTGTGGCCCTAATGGTCACCCATGCATATTGCCCTTTAGCAAAGACCAATTAAGATATTTATTATGATGACATAGGAACCAAAGAGCATAATGAAATCATGTATGGTAGTCAAACATATTCAAATGTGCAGTCTATGGTATATGCATTGACGGAATATATAATGAAGACCAATGAGGTATTCGCCAATGAGATTGAGGTACCTTTTGTTTTGGCGATAGAGATCTCCTTCATTAGCTCTTTTTGGCTCATTGATCTTATTGCTTTCCATTCTTTCAGTCTTCTTATATTTTGGATAGAATCTCATCAAAGGTAGGCTTGCTGATCATTTTCTTCTTTTTCTTAATACATTGCCCCCCAACCGAATATGACCTTTGTTCGATCTTTTCTTCTAAATGACGCTCTGAGCGAAGTTTTTTATTTTTACTAGCCGATGTATTGATAATCGACTTTTTCTCAATTATCGTATCTGATTTTTTTCTCTAAATTCCAATCTTTCTTGACACAATAAACTTGTCTAATCACCCATCGTTTAGATTTATCTAAAGACCGATTCCTGTTGATCAAAATGGTCGCTTTGTATAGGTGGTGATCTATTCTTTATGATCCTCCATACTCCCTCCGTTTTTTTAATTGATGTCGCCGTTGACTTTTACATTCGACTTTGACCATTCATCTTATTCAAAAAAATTGATAAATTTTATATAATTTGTTATAATTTGATTTATCATTAAAATAATTTGAGTCACAATTTAAAATTTTACACACTTGAACGCTTTTTTTTAATAAGACGAATGGTCAAGTCAAAGGCGACATCAATTAAAAAACAGAGGGAGTAAGACATTGAATCTCGATAGGAGTACATCGGAGAAGGTGGCATCCATGAATAACATGGGAAATAAGAATAAAGCTTGCTATCGTAAGATCCTCATGGTTGAGACATGTATGGCTTATAAAATGGAATCAGCATTGATGTATGTGATTTATTCCATTGCTGATTCCGATGATCTTTATATAGCATTAGAATTGGACTCATGCGCATAGCTTTTATATCGACTAGCATCTTTGGTATTCTTCTCCTTTTTAGCACAAAGTTCTTCAAACTTCGGCCTTCTATTCCGATGCTTGTTCCGACATCTAGATTAAATAACTTTTCAAACACCAATCTCAGGTTTTTTGGGTTCAACATTTTTTATTTTTTGTTATTCTCACGACTCATGATTTTTAGAAAATTCAGTCAGATTGGTCGCAAAACCAATTGGACCGATCTGTGCGCTATTGTGTTGCCCCTCGAGTGTAGTAATAGATGGATCTTCTATACTCATGTTGGATTCGGCTTGCGATAACCGAATTGGAGTTTTCTCCACTTGGCCAACAGTATCATTAGTTGGTCTCTCATCGTAAGAATCAATGGTAAGATCCATGTTAATATTAGTCGGTTTTTCAATAGCCGATTCATGATTAGAGTTTTTCTTTTTAGTAGATAGATCATTGATTCGCTCGATGTTGCTTTGTAGATCCTTGTTCAAGCACACTATGAACTCTTGGAGTTCTTGATCATCTTGCGCCTTCTTCCAATATATGAACACCTTCCGAATCTCCTCGGAAAGCTCCTCAAATTTCACCGGAACGATGAACTCTCCATTGTCTTCGAAGCTCATAATTGGAGAAGATTGATTCGGTTTTGATAACCTGAACCTTTTCCCCAGCACAGTCGCTAAAAATTGTGTAGACACCGAAAAGATCTGGATCAACGCACCACACGCACATCCGTGTGCGGAACGACGAGATCGCCTGGGTACGATCTCGCACCTGAAAGATCGAGCTCGGGAGAGACTCTGTCGGAGCAACATCTTTGTAGGGTTATCTAGTCACGGTAGGATAGGCGGATCGTATTCAAACGCCGCCGAGGCAAAAAAAGAACAAAAAAATAGGATTTAAAAGAGAGATAGAGTAAAAGGAATAAAAATAAAGACATATTTGATTGATAATCGGAGGAAGGTGCTCTCTCATCGGCCTTAAGTCTGGTGAGATAGTCTTATCGCACAGAGAAACAAATCCTATCAAAAAAGAACCAAATCAGATCTTATATGCTTTCAAAACTACCAAAAACCGACATTCTCGAGCACTCGATAATGGGCCGAAGTCTCCGGGACCCGGATACTCTGGTAGAGAGCCAGACACTCCAATAGGGTAAAAATTCGGCTCTAGATAGTGTTACCGGAGTCTTTGATCAATTACCAGACACTTCAGTGACCTAAAATTTAATTTCAGAACGAGATATGTTCCTCATTCGATCTTCGATTTACGTGATCTATATATCCGTTTTAATCGTCTCAACGAAGGCTACGTTTTAAAACCTTCAAATCATGAATTTGACTTATCTTCATGTCTTTTTAAGCACTTTTCTTTTTTTATTAGAATTTAGCCACACTCTTCGAAAATACTTCACGTCCTAAAAACATGTTGAAAAATAATTCTTGCAAAATAATCATTATGAGATAGAATTTAGATATTTTTACAGTATTCAATCTACTAAATTAGAGCGTTTGGTTTGAAAAACCAAAACTTTTAGTCTTTCCAAGATGCAAATTTTGGATGTCAACAAGTTGCTATTGCTAAACACAGATATATTGAAGGACAAATCATTTTCAGACTACTTGGGCAATGCACCAGAGAAGAAAAATATTACTCCCTCTATTTCAAATTACTTGTCATCCTAGATTGAAGCACAAAAATTAAGTGAAAAAAGTTGGATGCACTGAAAATGAAGAGGAGAAAGATAAAGATAAAAATGTATTGAAAATAAAAAAAGGTGTATTAGAAAACGAGGGTGACAAGTAAATTGAAAAAACATCGAAACTCTAGGATGACAAATAATTTGAGACGAGGAGAGTACAGAGTAACTCTTGACTGAGGGAGTTGACTGAGGGAGTAAGGAGTAACTCTTGACTTTAGAGTGCCACAAGAGAAGATAGGACAGTCAATAAAACAGAGTGACCATTCGCTATACCAAATTGCCATGATTCAAAGGAATAATAATGCAGTGGTTTACACCTGGCATTCTCTATATGAAGGTAAACTTGAAATAGTGGTGACTCTGAAACTTCTGCTTTTCTTTCTTTGATGCATACAGCATGGTTGAAAAATCACAACCATCGTCACATATTTACCAAGAATGCTCTATATAAAAGAACTATTTTTAATCTAACAGAGTTATTTTACATACAATTGACAACATGACTTGTAAGGTTATCGAGAAGGTCTCAACAGGCTACCTGATGCCGACAAGCCTCTGACTGCAACTCTAACAGCACCAACAGCACCAAGTTGCCATACCTCAGGTGTCAATCCACTGAAATCATGTTTTGCACCGACATCAAGGTGAACCCAGATATGAAAGGCGACCTGCATAGGCAAGAAGCTTAAGGCCTTCATACACAAGAGCAGAACATCGGAGTGAGATTACAAGTTCCTCCTACTTTAGAGCTCTGTAGAGCATGAATAAAATAAAGGACACCCCTAGAAACATGATTTATCGTCATTATATCGTTCAATTCACTGCTGGTCAAATGCAAAACAGATAATTTTGATGTTCAACTAATTTCAAGAAAAACATGAGAAAAATGAAATCAGACCTTGCCCGATGCATCTCGGATAGGAGATACATGTAGAAGATCATGAAATGAGCTTCCATCTTTCCTGATAGAATGGAAGGCAATAAAACTTCTGTTACATACTTACATTCTCTACAAAAGCTACTAATATCAGCAACTGGAAAAATAAAGCAGAATTATGCACCTGTAGTTTAATAGATCCACCGTGCACGCCTTCTCAGAACAAATTTGCTGGTTTATCTGTATGTCGATTAAGTTGAAACAGGTGAGCAATATGATAGGCCTACAGTCATACATTAAATGCTATCAGACAGCACTAGGCTCACCTCCTCTAAAACCTCCACGCTAGTACCTGGACCATTTAATAATCTGCAGTTATTGCCCAATATTTCTTCTCTCGAATAACCTGAGTTAATTCTAAGAGCAAGGTAAGCTTGCTGGAAACAGTAGTAGCCAGAGAGCTCAAAATATTTACTTTTCCTCCGTGGTTCTACATATTAAAGTATTTCTGTGCTACCCGAAAAAAAACAAAAAAAGGAGGCCAGCAGAGACAAATACAGAAAAGGAACAAATTACTCACACTGACAAAATAAGGATAGACCAATGCATGCACCTACTGAAGAAAGAAGTGAGTGGTCTATAGAGAACTTATTTAGGATT
>BCLG01001862.1:36567-48984 GCA_001602295.1 Zoysia matrella
AAGACGCGCGCGTTGCGGCCCAGCACGTCGCGGCGCGCGTAGCCGGTGAGCGCCGCGAGGCCGAGGGAGGCGTAGACGATGGGGTGGCCCGCGAGCGCAGGGTCCGTGAGCAGGAAGCTCCCCGGCAGCTCGTCCAGCGCCTCCAGCACCCAGGCCGAGTACCGGGACGTCAGCGACGACGCGAGCTCGTCCTCCGCCGCGCCGGAGCTGGCCGTCGCCATCGCCTGCCCGCCGCGCGCGGCCGTCCGGGTGGGGGTCCCCGGCGACGACGTACGTGCGTACGTGATCGACGGGGAGGCAGGCGGGGGGCGGAGGGAGGGAGGGAGGAAAAGATCTGCGCTCCCGTTCTATTCGGTGCGGGGCGGGTCTGTTTTTGTCGGCCTCCGATCGGAGCAGGCAGCCACAGCTCGCAAGCAGCTAGCTGTGTGACGGTGTGACCCAACTGATCTGTGGGCGTGGCGATCCGTCCGCGCCTCTGGTTCGCCTGGACCACGCACTCGAGAGATAACAACAATTTCGAGAGATTATTGTTGAGATCAACAGCTTTGGCCACTGTTTCCAGTTACCGTCGTGCTGGAGCCTGGAACACGCATCGGTGATCGTTCTGGGTCGGTCCGGACTCCGGCGTGGACGTGTGGTGCAAGGGGACGTGGGAGACAGGAGCCCAGGCCCAGCACCTTTCTGCGACAAGGGCCGTGGCCCGCGGGCAACTGGGCTGCTACCGGTCGATCCGCAGTGTTGTAACCGGGCTCATACGGTGGGCTTCTTACTCCTGACAATGGAAGTGCCAAACTCGAAATAACTCAACAGAAACATAAACACAAATATTTTTCATGTTCGCAAATACGATTTGGCTATAATACTCAAGGCGGAGAAGCAGCACGGGCGGAACCGCATGTTATTCCACGTTTGATTGACACAGATGGAACCGCATGTTATTCACAAATTAATGGGCACAATTAAGCAAGGAGCCAACGAAATCAGTGTCGAATTGTCAATTTTTTCGTTCAATTACATACGCAAAACGGTTCGTTAACGGAGTAGTTAGATTGATAAAATATATCCCTTTCAACCAGTGATTGCCACTAATTCATGGCACGGGTAAACCAAGGCCCGTGCGCGGTCCTCCGTTTCTAGAACGAAGATTGTACGGTACTAAGTGCTAGTACTAGCAAAGATGCGGTTAGAAATGTACCGTACGTACTCAGCGCGCCGGCCTGCCGCAGGTTTGAAGAGTCACTAGCTAGCTAGGAGCAACGCTGTTCCAATTCGTCGGCCAGAAATGAAGATAAGCATACACACGTTACTATCGACGATTTACTTGTAGTGCAGTACAGTATACTTCCTCTATTTCATATCGTCGTTGACTTTTAAATTCAACTTTGATCATTTGTTTTATTCAAAATATTTTGATAAATTTCATATATTTTGATACAATTTGATTTATCATTTGAGTTTCGACTAAGTATGGCGCAAGAGTTGACTAAACCTTTTTCTGAGGATGCGATTAGGCAGGCGGTCTTTGGCATAAAATCTGAGTCAGCACCGGGCCGAACGGATTTGGTGTTCACTTTTTTAAGTGCTTTTGGGAGACGATTAAGGTGGAGCTTATGGAGATGTTTAGGGATTGGGAGCAAGGCAAGCTTGATCTTTCTAGACTTAACTATGGGGTGATCACACTACTTCCTAAGGTTAAAGAGGCTAACAACATTAAACAGTCTCGCTCTTCACTTAACATGGACTTCACCACAATGCTTGGCGCCGAAGCCTTGCCAGAAGACTGATGACGATCTTTTCATTATTGACGGAGTTCATGTTCAGGCTGCATGCAGGTTGTCGTTTTAATATTGGAATAAAGCCAGGTTTCTATGAATAGCATCCGGCCTAAGGTGTGATGTATATGGAATACGTGTGGTTTCAGAAAGATTTCTAGCTAGGGTTACCATATCTGAGGGTCTAGCTTCTGAGCTAGTTTTTCTGATTCATGATCCTGTGTCAAGTCCTGAGACTCCTGACCATATCAAATAAGCAACTTATCTTAAACTTCGCAACTGCATTATATACATATTTTCAGATTTTATAATTTACTTTCTTCTGCATCTTCTAATTAGATTATCTTAAAAATTTCGGCAGCAACACGCGCGTGTTACCATCAAGTAGAACTATACAGAGCCAACCTAAACTCTTGGTCAGTGCATGACCACAACCAAATAGTCTAGGTGACGCCTGAGAACTGACGCCACCACCACAGTCAGCGGTAGTAGCCATGGCAACTCGACCGCTAAGTCATCGGTAAACGATCGGGAAATTAAGCCCTGTCCTTTGACCAATAACCATTATTTCGTCTCTTCCTATCAAGATCCATAAGATAAATGTATGCTGCGAGGGTGCGCACTCACTGGAGTAGCGGGTGAAGTTATTTCGTCTCTTCCGATCGGTAACGGAGGGGATCAGAGTGGTACTGAAGTTACCGATAGGACAATAGCTATAGTTACCCGATGGACATCTCTAGCATGTTCCGGCGGGCTCTCGGCTTGATCCCCTCCGTTGCCTCCACCGCTAAGAACGGCTTCACCCGCGTCCTCAGCTTCACCGGCTCCTTCAACGACCGGACCAGCCTGCTGCGGGCTGTCGAGCCCGTACCGCCGGGGCTGGAGCTGGAGCTGGAGCTCGCTCCTCCGCCGTCGCAGTTACAAGAGGCGCCCGTACCTGTCACGACCAGTGACACGCTCGACATGGAGGCAGCGACGCCGGAGACACTCATCGGCGGAGGCAGCGGCAACGGCGGGCAGGACGAAGAGCCGACCGCCCAGGACGCGGATGCGAAGCGCATGGCCAAGACCGTGCAGACTGTCTGCCTCTTCGCGGCGTCGGCGTCGCTCATGCTGTTCGCCAACCTCCCCAGCAAACCCAGCAAGTCCAGCGGCGTCGGCCCCAGCGCCGTGCTGTACAGCGTGGACATGGCCTTCATTTGCCTAGGCCTTTTCACCAGCCTGGGCCTCTCCATGTTCTCCATCATGGTGAAGTCGGGCAGCGACCTTGCCGTGGCCAGGGTGCAGAAGCGGACGATGGTGATGGCGGTGGCCTTCGTGCTCGTGTCGTTCACGCTGCGCACGTGCATGATGCTACCCGCGGCGTCGCTGGAGTCGGCGTGGCTCGTCTTTGTCCTTCTCGCAGGAGCCGTGGCGATGTACCTGGCGCTGACATGGAAGTTCGGCGCTGGACGGATTGCCGAGATTGCAAGCGTCTCGGGCGGCGGTGCCAGGGCACGGCGGCCGACAGTCGACAGAGTCTAGCGTTGTCTAGCTAGGGCTTTCATCCTTCTCAGGGCTGACGGCTTTGACCTGTTACTGGAGTATCTTTCATGATACTCCATCATATTTGAAGTTTAAAAATAGTAGTATTTGAAACTCACTCTATCGGAGCTTCAAATACTAATATTTTTAAACAGACAGTGATTTATATGTGTATATAATGGCGAATCTAGAAAAAATATAGTAAAGATGCACAACTTCATTAGTCATAAAAATAAGACTAATTTAGCTGTTTATGAGTGCATGAAATTAAAATGTAATGGTGCATATATGGTAAAAAATAGCTATTTATAAGTAAAATTTTAAATTCCGTGGGTGCATTTGCATCCACCATCATGCATGTAGCTTCGCCGGTGTGTGTATAGATTTTTTTTATTTAAAGAATGCATGTACATAGATTGATACATAGAAGGCACGGCCTGCGGTCGTAGTGAATGTTGATCTTGTGTTCCATGCGCTAAATATGGATCTTTTGTAATGTTTCCAGACGCTGTGTATCAACCTGTTAAAAATGCAGCTGCATGTTAAAACTCTTTGCTCGCTCCAGCCTCCAAACTTTCTCCTGCCGCCTTGGCTCCCTCGCACATCTTGAAGAAAATTCTACATAGGACTCCTGTAAATAATGAGTTTATAGTACTCCCTCTGTCTTTTAATTATTGTCGTCGTTGACTTTTAACCTTACAATTGACTATTTATCTTATTTAAAAAAATAAATTCAAATGTAAAAAATTATAAGGTGCAATTAAAATACCTTTAATAATAAAGTAAATTATAATAAAATATATGCTATTTATAAAAAAATTTGAATAAAACGAATAGTCAAAATTAAAATTAGAGGTTAACGGTGATAACAATTAAAAAACGGATAGAGTACTACTCAGACCTTTTGTTTTTCACGTCATTTTCTCCGTGCGCGCCGGCCCACGCATGTTATCCTTTAACTCGGCATGGCCTGCATCATCAGTCATCACTGCCCGCAAGGCCAAGCGGCAGCTCCGCCTCCTGGCAGCGTGCCAATCCCCCTTGGGCACGGCAAGATCCTGGACCGGAGCCGGCGCTGCTGCTCGCGGTACGCAACTTGGAGAGGGAATCGGACCCTGGATACAAAAATCCAAAACTACGTACCGACTACCGACCGGCCACAGAGTGCAAAATTCAAAGTACGCTGAAAGTGAGTGCGCCACTTGTTGGACAACTCGACCCTCTCCATGACTACGACCATGGTGTCTAGAACATGTTGAGGCGGCCTGCGAAATATGTCACGTTGGCGAAGGGAGGGACGGATCAGTGGTGCCGGTGCTTGGTTTGCACCCATTATTCGTCGCCGCCTCTCACGCCTCACCGGCCGAGACGTCTCTTCGGGTTCGTCGGCGGCAATGGGCCACGTTCGTCAATG
This sequence comes from Zoysia matrella, assembly GCA_001602295.1. Taxonomy (NCBI): domain Eukaryota; kingdom Viridiplantae; phylum Streptophyta; class Magnoliopsida; order Poales; family Poaceae; genus Zoysia; species Zoysia matrella. Next base: position 41,278 of record BCLG01001862.1, read on the forward strand.
TCATTCGATTGCTCTGTTATCCCGTACGAACAGTCACAGTTGACCGACTTAGTCAAGCAATTGAACTGGTCCCTGGCTAGCACACGTGCTTAAATGAAAAAACATGTATAATAGAGGACCCTCACCCCACATGAAACAACGCGATCGATCGATCTGGCTGTTTTTCCGCTCGCAATGATGCTTCTCTCTCTGTCTCTGCCTCTCTCTATATCTCTACCTCTGTCTCTATCTTGGGTGCAATGTGACTCCAAATCGAATATTCTATAGCTCTATTGACTAGTAGTAGAATATTGTGCAAGAATTGTGGGCCCTAGTGAACCGTACCGTTTCCCAGCTGAAAAAGGACATCGCTGAATTTTGGACTGAACTGCTTGCTTCTTGCGGCAACTGATTGACTAGGAGGATCGCTACAGTTGAGAGAGGTGGAAAGGAGCGCCGTGCCGTCCGCCGGCGGCTCCCGTGGTCTTCCTCGCTTCCGATGGCCTCGGAGGCGTCGCGAGGTGGTAGGAAAGATTAGATTGGCTGTGGGCGGGGCGGATAGATCTTGGTTCCCCTAGTCTTAGGTGCTCTCGGGTAAGGTTTCTATCAGGATACTCTACTGGAGCCGTCGTTGGCAGAGGCATCACGGGCCACTGGAGATGTACGTCTACGTCGCAGTCGTCGCATACGTTACATGAGTGTCGAGCGCATGGGCCGGACTGGCCATGAAATGGGCTGGAAACCAGGCCGGCTACAGGTGTATAAGTAGCCGTGCTCTGTTTGCTGGAGGATTATCAAAGAATCAAATAACAATATCGTTATCCCAACTCTTATCTTCTTTCCCCTTCTCCAAGTCTCTCCTACTCCTCCAATTCCGGCGATCTCGCTCCTTCCTCCGGCGAGGTTGCTAACAATCTGGTATCAGGCTTCGATCTTTGGCCTTCCGTATCATCATCTCTTCTTCCGGCGATGGATACCCAGCACAAGCTCCTGTTCGAAGCTTTGGATAAGATGATGGCGGAGCGCCACGCCAAATTGGATGCGCACCTCGCCGCCCTCACCGCGAAGATCAGCGCCACCATCGGCCACCACAGGAAGTTATCGTCATCCTTGGCTTTCGGTCAGCTATTCTCTAAGGCTTCCTCCGTCGCCGGCGACGCCGCAGACCGCATCAGAAACCTTCCATTCGATGTCACACCCGAAAATTTTCATTTCGGGATGTGAACCGTTTCATCCACCCTTTCGCATACCTCAAGCACTAAAAATTCAAGAATTTGACCATTAAGCTCCCAAATACCTCTTCCCTTTCACATTTTTCATCATATCCAACCATTCTGTCTTCTCCACAACCTCTCCACGTCCTCGCCAACCCCTCAATTCCCTCAACTCGCAGCCAACTCACGAGCAGACAAAGATCCACAATTTCCGTCCACGTTTCTGGTGATCCGTCCAATGAAATTCGATGAAATTGTGCCAGAATGTGTGTGTTGAACTCCTCTATGATATATCTAGTCAACGGAGATATGTAGCTTCGGGAATCACATCGCAATGACTAGTACCCTCTGTTTTGGATCTGTCTAGCGCGTGCATCGATAATTCTATCCTTGTTTTCCTCAATTTCGATCATTATTTCGATGAAAATCCTATACTATGTTATGTTCCAGAGAATCCTCTTCATCATCACAAAGGATTCACTAAGATTCACTTCAGTTTTTCCAGAAACACGATTTGTTCTTCAACTGTCGCTGCATGACCAAATCTCGATCTTACTCGTTGATTTCTTTCTCAGGTTAAATCTTGTCCAAAACATCACGTGTTTATCATGTTCCAAATAATTAGACACATTTGTATTCAAATATTTTCTTAAATTGTGTAGCCAATGGGAACACACATGTCTTTGCAGTGCTGTTTGTAAACAGACAGACGTGTTGCTGCCCTTCACCGTTTGTTATCATCCCACGCCTGGAAGTTCTTTGCTGTAGAATAATCTTTGGTGGGTTTTTTAAATCATGTTAGCACTTCATAATAACTCTCCGTTGTGGCATACGATCTTTAATTATTTGCTTGCTTGTTTGTTTGGCGGTGATTGTGTGAAGAGAAGAATACAAGTCAAAATCAAGAGAGCATATGAAGTGAAGCTTGAAGACCATTAAGCAATATTTTGAGGCAAGTGTCTTTGATCACATTGCTCTTATTTAGGATGACATAGGAATTTAGGTAATGCATGCTAGGATTAAATTGGAATTCTATGTTGGGTTTAATAGAATATTCTTCATAATTCTTTGAAGCTGGTTCGTGGTTGGGTGTAGTGGTAGTTTATTTTATATGCTTAGTTTTGCTGTCTTAGTTGGGCTTTGGGTAAAATTTGTACTACTAAAATTGATTATTGGTATATTTGCAACTTAATCATTTTCATGTTAAATAAAATGGTAATGACTTAGTGTATAGAAAATCTAAGCAGGATGGATGGTACGATATGATGCTTCTAATTAGGATTAATTTGATACATACCATTATAATTTTGTGAAATTTGAAATATGTCATTCGGACCCACGTGTCATTCACTTGCAGGGCCTCATCTGTCATTGACACATTAATGGCATATTTCAAAGTTTGCAAAATTGTAATGGTATGTATCAAATTCACCCTTCTAATTGTTATTCGGTATTTATGGTATGTGCTAGTTCCTGTTCTATATTCTAAAGATCGGTTCATGAACCATGTAACCTGACTTTACAGCGCAGCCACAAGGCTTAAATGGTAGACTCTAGCCGACTAATTGGTTGAGCTTAGTTTGGTGTGCATCATGTGACGGTGTAGTGGAGCAAGAAGGGCTTCTGCAGCGGAGGTAAAATAGACTCTATAGATGCCGTGACGGTGAAAGCTTAGCGGATGTATATTGACTAAATGATACTTTGTAAAGGTTTTGTAGTGATCTTCTGGCCACACACACCAAAGGAAGTGTGTTACGTATCGACGGATACTGATATAAAGAAAGTTTTTAGTCCACCTGGCAACAAGGGCTGAAATCACGACTTTGTAGTGAAAAGTGTGTAAACTCTCGAGAGATAAAACTGTCATGACAGCTGTGCTCACGGTCAAGAGCGACCTAGACTTTTTCACGATTAGTTCTATTTTATGGTTGTTTGGTCTTGTTTTAGCAGTCGGGTGGCACCCGATGAGTTGGTAGCCAAGTGTTAGTACCCTGATGAGCTTGGTATTCGAATGGAATCTAACGAAGTCTTTTTGTTCGTGGTTCGTAGAGTTTAAACTTAGTAAATAGGTTGCTTAGTAACAACAGTTTTTAGATAGCAGTAGTGTATTAATTCTATATAGGTTTTCTTTTTTATGGCTCCCATGTCATCTTTTTTCATAGTTTCTAAGTACTTTATGTACTCACATGTGTCGCTTTTGTTGTTTTGTTGTCTTTAAATGCTGCTAAGTAACAAGGAGATCAAGAAGTCAAGTTAACTGATAAATTGATGATTGAGGATAAAAAGTCGCGTTGTCACTAATCAATTGTCTGTGATGTGTCAAAAGTTTTCTTCTTCGGTTGCTGTTCAAAACTCTAATATTTATTATTTATTTATCAATATAAAACTGATTATCACTTAATTATTTTACGCGTAGGATGAAACTGATCGTTACGTAGATTCATCGAGACCTGCAAGTTCTTCTCCATCGCGCCCGCCAGCTACTCGACAAAATGCCTGGACGGTGTCGAGGTTGTGGTGGCTGCCCCAGCGCATACAGGGTATAAGGCGCAGGGTCCAGACTGGGCCATTCAGCCGCAGCAGCCACAAGCGGAGACGGCGTGGTCCAGGCCGCCCGTCGCCGCACCTCCCCCACCCGACGAACCGGCTGCTTCCGAGTTCGCCCGGCGCTATTTCGTCGGCACGGCTTCGACCCGCCCTTCTACCACTTTCCACCTGCTGTGGCATCTGCGGGCGTCGATGTCAGGCCCAGGCAGCAACGTCATGGAGGCGCCCACCATTTGTTCGACGAAATGCGTGTGTGGTGCTTGCAACCATGTCACTCCCAGGTCGGAGCGCCGCCTGGTGCGGTTCAAGTACCACAACTTCTTCAAGGTCACCACCACAGATGATCCAGTTATTCGCCGCCTTGCTGAGAATGACATGGTCACTGTTTTCGCCAACAGACACCATCCTTGCTGTGCTCATGTGCGCGCCCCGCAGCAGGCAATTTTGGGACATTAGCATACAGCGTGTGGGCAACAAGTTGTTCTTCGATAAGTATGATTGCTGCCAGATTGATCTGCTTACTGCCAAAACAGCCCACGAGCCTCTTCCTAAGGTGCTGCAGTGCAAGGGTTGGAAACTTGATGTTGAGACCAGCTTGGTTGGTTGCTGTGAGATCCGTGCTGTGCATGATGCACTCAAGCTGTTCGTGGAAATGCCAACACGAGTTCTTGGAATGCGCTGGTCTGCACGGCGTCGCTGCTCGCCGAGTTCATCGACATGAGTCTCCCCTCTGCGAGGCAGGAGTCTGCGATCTTCATCTTCGGCGGGGATGACGAGTTCGTGCAGGTCAGCGACTATCCGGTGGAGGTGTTCCAGATGTTCTTGCGGATGTTGAAGGACGGTGGCGTGCTGCCTGATCTGATATTGGTCTGCAGTGTGCTACTGTCTTCTTGCAGCAGTGATGGGCAGATCGAGAGTGGCCGGCAACTCCATAACCTCGCTGTAAAGCTGGGTGTTGACAGGCACATCTCCATCAGCTTTGTGTTGGTCGTGATGGCCTACAAGTGCAGCATGGACTCGGAACCTGTTCGAGCTCATGGACGCGCACGTCATCGTCACATGGGATGATTTATTCGGTCTGTGCTTGGGGGCTAGGCAGCTGATTTAGTGTGCTTCGTGACTGGTTTGTCTGCACAGATCGTGGTGGCAACCAGCCTAATCACCATGTACGCCAAGCTGCAGCATATGGACAAAGTGAGGAGTGTTCGTGACCTCATGCCTCAGCTGGAGATACTGACTTGGAACGCTCCAATCTCAAGCTATGCAAAGAACGATAAGCGCAAGGGTGCTCTTGGGGTTTTCTCATTGATGGTGTGCTGCATGAACAAGACCACCTTTGCCGCTTCAGTTCATCTTCCATGGGATCTGCTTACGCAAGGAAAAATGTTCAGGCAGCTTTGGGACCCCGGTGGTGGCGACAATGGCGGCTTTGGGGCAAGCCGCTTTTCAAGAAGAGGGGAATGTCAGGATACTCTACTGGAGCCGTCGTTGGCAGAGGCTTCACAGCCCACGGCAGCTGTACGTCTACGTTGCAGTCGTCGCATACGTTGCGTGAGTGTCGAGCGCATGGGCCGGACTGGCCATATAATGGGCTGGAAATGAGGCCGGCTACAGGTGTATAAGTCGCCGTGCTCTGTTTGCTGGAGGATTATCAAAGAATCAAATAACAATATCTTTATCCCAACTCTTATCTTCTTTCCTCTTCTCCAAGTCTCTCCTACTCCTCCAATTCCGGCGATCTCGCTCCTTCCTCCGGCGAGGTTGCTAACAGTTTCTTCTCCGTGTTAGCAAAGTGATGGTGGCTGTGTAGAGAAGAAATAAGTCCTTTTAGGCTTTTCCTTGCCTCGGTGGTGCTCTTGTCCGGTGCCATCGACGAACCTCTGAAGGTGGGGCTTCATGTGTGCAGCCCGTTTGAGAGTAGCTGGTCGGTGGCTCGTCTCTTCGATGACCTGGTCACGTTGTCAGCCTTTTTGTTCAAGGAAGGGGAGGATGCAAGTTTTTGGCAGGAAGGAGAGGGGATCAAGCTTATGCTTCCCTCGATTTCAGTGGATGGCGAGCTACGATCCAAGGTCAGGGGAGCCCGCGGCGTATCCCCGGCCAACGGACTTTCAGCGACAGCTTCATCCCATCCATTAGGATGGGTGTCTTCTGTGGCTCTACTCAGGGCGCAGCATCTTGACGGTGTCAGAATGCTTATTTGATTAGGTCAATTACCTTGATAGCCAATGATAAACAGTATTTTCTATTAATTTGGCCAAAAATCGTTGAGGTCAGCTGACCCCAACAGATGCATGTAGCTTCGCCCCTGGCTCAACTCAAAGTCTGTGTGCGATGAGGATACTGCTAATCTGGGAGCGGTGCTGCCTAGTTTTGGTGGTCACCGGCATCTGCTTCGGTGACGGCGTTTTGGTTGTCTCCGGCATCGTGAACGGAGTAATGCTAACATGTACTCTGTCCAGTAAAAAAAAAAGTCGTTTAGAATAATATTTTAGTCAAACATTAAAAATATAAATTACAAATAAAATTGAACTTATAAAGTTTATATTTATAAAAATTATATGACTAGATTTATTTTGAAAAGTACTTTTACAAAATATAAATATTTTACTTTTTAATAAATATTTTTATAGAAAATAAAAATTAAAGTTAAGTTTTAAAGACCGTGTCATTATCTAAAACGATTTTCTTTGTAAAATATAGTTAAACCTAATACCTCCCTCTCAAAATGTAAGTATTTTTATTTTGATCAAGTCAATCTTTTTTAACTTTGACTAGTATTATCTAGAAAATTAAAAATAATTTAATATCAAAAGTTACATAATATGAATAGTAATATAATTTGTATGCAATAAAACTTTATAAATTTATCATAATTAATGGTCAAAGTCGAAGAAGATTGACTTTTAACAAAGCAAAATGCTTATATTTTTGAACAGAGGGAGTAATTATTTTTCTCGGTGCATACTATAAATATTAACCATTCTTAACATATCTTTAATTATCTAAAGTATTCCCTCCGTCCTAAAATAAGTGTAAACATTTTCTTTTGACTATTCGTGTTATTCAAAAAATTTATGCAAAAGTTATTTATTTTGTTGCGAAATGATTTATTATTAAAAGTATTTTAAACTTGATTTGTTTATTTTTGTATTTTCGTAATTTTTTTAATAAAACGAATGGTTATTTAAAAAATAAAAAAATCAATTATTTTGAGACGGAGGGGAGTAGAAACGATTTCTGCTGGTTAATTTGGGCTGTTGATTTGCCAAACAACGCTCCCGATCTCATAGGCTCCCCGTGCCGTTCCTCGCCTCGCCGCCCTCACCACTCTCCGCGCCGCCCCGCCGGCCCGCCCCTCGGCCGCTCCGACTCGCAGCCCCATGGTCGCCGCCCCCTGCCCCCGGCCGCAGTCGTGTCTCACCCTCTCCTCATCGGCCGGCCATCACGGTGAGCAGAGCGTAGTAACTATGGAGCTGAAGCAGATGGAGGAGATCCAGTGGAAGCTGTTCATGCTCGGCTACCCGCGCGACTTAAGGTCCATGCGGCCCCTTCTCCGAGTGGCTCTCCTTCCGGTACGCTCCCACCCACAAGCGCTGGTGCATTTCCTCTTGACACCACCCCCCCCCCCCCCCCCCCCCCCCCCCCCCCCCCCCCCCCCCCCCCCCCCCCCCCCCCCCCCCCGGGTTTGGGAGTCGCAATCTATCTGGTATATTGTCCCACGATTTCTGAATTGGGGTTCGTAACTAAGCTTTCCCTTGTTTGATTTGTTCTACAGAGTCTCATAGGTGACAGATGCAGCAGAATTGGCAGGGGAATAGTCTTGACCCCGATGAGGAGAACCAGTAGCGAAGCCAGGAAAAGAAAAAACCATCGGGGTCAGCTCCTCTATATCACTTGGTTATTACTTAATCCAATGCAAATTTACTTTCGCTGGGGTCAGCTGATCCCAAAAAAGGGGGCCTAACTC
>BCLG01001862.1:59905-85952 GCA_001602295.1 Zoysia matrella
AAATATTTTTATATATGAATTATATGTATCAGTGAGTTATATTCACATGAGAACTCTCTCATGTAACAAATTATAAAAATATTTTATAAAATCTTATACTAAATAATAATGAATTATTATTTTTTAAAAATACTTTAGTCGTTTTGACATAACATGGTGAACACAACACAAACTTATATAATGTTACTAATTATCAATTTAACATATTCTTATCTGAAAAATCATTTGGATCTTAATAATTAATGATAATCATTTTTTTTTCTTCATAATAACCTTAATTTTAATGGAAATAACATTATAATTGATGCATGATTTGGTTATACATTGTTCGATATTCTTTTTAAAAAGGAAGAAAATTAATTAAGAAATTGAGTTTTGTTTAAAACACAGAAATTTTAAAGGAATCACACAGAAATTTTATAAGAATCAGTTTAATTTTATAGAAAAACACAGGCAGAAAATTTTTCCTCATTCCAAATAGAGGTTGAAGAGGGATAAAGATAGACAATGCTACTAGAATTTTCCTATTAGCTCAATAGTTACAAACTGGCAAGCTTGGTAATTAGGGTGCGTGCCCCCACCCACATAATAACAATACATCAATATACTGACATTAATATCTAGATATTTTCATCTCAATAAACATATCATATATTTTGCTCTCATGGTTAGATGTTAATTCTAGAATTCAAAGTTAATATCCATTGCAATGTTTCTAGGGATAAAAACGGGAAAATCCCGTCCCGACCGGTTCTCGTATACCGTATTATATAATTGAGTAAATTTCACAAAACTATAGCTAGCTTGTCAAAATTATCGCAAAACTACAAATTTAAAAAAGTATTTCACAAAACTACAAATTTAGTGTATTCATGTATCACAAAACTACATATTTAAAGAATTGTATCATAAAACTACATATTTTTTTAATGGTGTATCACAAAACTATAGATTTAAAAAATCACAAAATATGTAGTTTTGTGATACATCAGTCATAAAATATGTAGTTTTGTGTTATAATTTTTTAAATATGTAGTTTTGTGAAATAGTGATGCATTAAATCTGTAGTTTTATGAAATTGCGTGTTAAATCTATAGTTTTATGATTGTTTTGACAAATCAGTTTTAGTTTTGTGAAATTTACTTTATCTAATTTTTCTCGCTCATTTTCTATTTCGAAGGTGATAAACGGGAATGAGATGAAAGCGGAAAAAAATAAAACGGGATACGAGATAAAAAAATGGTTAAGTTGTTTTTCTGCCCATTTTACTGGGGTCCTCTTTTTATACAGGATTATCTCGTTTACTCTTAGACAGGAAAACAGGCCATAAGCCCATTAAAAAAGCCCACTGCACGCAGCAGTCCACCCCCACGTCGCCCGCGTCGCCCGCATTCTCTGGCCGTCCGTGTCGCCTGTGCGTTCACCGTCCGCAGGGTCGCGTTGGCAGCGCGCTTGTCGTCCACCGTGTCCACACCATCGCTGTCCCCTGTCTGCAGCGCGTCCCTGCTGCTTCTCCGAGTTGCCCGTCCAGCCAACCCATCGGCCTCTATTAACGTTCAGAAGCACTATTGTCCCCAAGTAGCCAGGTAGGAGAAGACGGTTAATTGTTTTAAAACCTATGATTCGCATTCAATGGTAGAAAATTTTGTATCTCATTAATAATTTTATGCCAATGATATTCTCGATTTAATTATTGGTTCCTGACCGACACCGACGTACTATCATCCAAATTATTTCGTTTTTTTACTTTCAAAATCTTCTCGATCATTTTTGTTTTTGTCTGATAAAATAAATATGAAAATGAAAACAAGACGACTGTTTTCCTGACCGTTTTCGTCCACTCTCATATTGAATGTATCATGGCAAATAATTAAAAATTACTCAAATTATATTATATGTTGCTTATTTCTATTTTAGACCCTTTAACAAAGTTGTACATCCTATAATTTATAATATCTACACCAAGGTTTTGAAAACCATTTTGGTTTCGAAACCAGCCGGCATCGGTTTGATCGGTTTTCGCAAAAACATGAAAAACCACTACAACAAACTGAGAAAATCGGACAAATTTGAAAATCAAAATTTTGAGAGAAAACTGCTCGGTTTTTCTTGTTTACCGACCGGTTTTTCATGTTTACCGTTTTTGAATTTGAAACCAAATCCGTTTGAGCAATTTTTCACTGGTTTACCGCTCGGTTTGACCAGTTTACTGACCGGTTTTCGAATTTAATTTTTTAAAATTTATTAAACCGAAAACCGGTTAACCAGTGAAACCGAGTCGATCCGGTTTCACCGAAAATCACGAAAACCGACCGATTTCCACCGGTTTTGTAAATCCTGATCCACACAAGTCATCCCCATGAAACACCTTGTAAACATTAGGATTACTTACAATGCCTCCTCACCCTGTTACTAGGCTCATGCTCACTTCCTTCCCTTAGCCTGCACATCCTCCTACACATAGGGCTGGTAATAGACCTTGCCCCACTAACCATTTCACAATGCAAACTAGCCTTTAATATTTCCATACCAAATATAGTGGTCCCTTTGGATGGAAAAAAAATGTTTCAGATTCTGATGTGAGTCACAAATCTCAACCAAATGGTATTTTTCCGACGTCATTCGCATCAGAATCACTTTAAACTTTCTCCATTTTGTACTAGTAGTGAGAATCACTTGAAAAGGTGTTTCAAGTGATTCTAATTCAGATTTAGAATCATTTCTCAAGAGAATTAGAAATGTACCAAACGCACCCTAAATATAAATTTGGCTTGGTTTATATTGGTCCCAGTTCTTGCCTAGCACGGTATTCTATCTCCTTTCATCAAGAACTCTTAATCCCCATAAGATCTGGAATGAATACACCACTCAATTCATTTTCATGGCCTAATCTGACTGTCCCTATTGATTTCGATCATGCAAATGATTTTGCCCTCCCAGGTTGCCACCTCTCCGTTATATAGAAACAAATAGTTGCATCCTCAAAGAGGAGCATGACTGCATGAGGCCCTTCATTTATATTGTGTTACAAAATTAACATAGTCTAAGATTAATTTGATTATACTGAACACAAAGAAAAAGGAATTACTAGCAGAAAAAAGAACACATGGCAAAACCATGTAACAAAGCAAACAAAATGCTATGAAACGCATCTTAGAAACGAATGGACGCTACAGAAAAATACTTACAGCAGGTCCTGCTATGAAAAAGAGTTGAAGGAGACGCCGAAGAGGGAAGGGCAGCGAGCGGTCGTGTTGATGCACTTCCCAGAAACCTTATCGCCGGCACCTGTGCAGGTCTTCAAAACGCCTGCGTGGCTCAGAGACACCGCTCTCCCCCAATCCGCTGCACGGCAGACAGAGGGACGGCAAAGCTTGAAAACGGCGTGAGCAGCAGATGAGTATGAAAGGCGAGTTGTTTTCCTGTGTCTCTCTTGCCTACAGAACGTCTCCTTTTATATAGAGAAAACACCACAATCAACTCCATTCAATCTGCCATAATTCTCAGGAAACCACCCTCCTGAAATTTTTCTACATGTAATCACCATTCGAGCATTTCATTGCACAGCATTATTGTGTAATAAACAGCCAGCATGTGACTCATTACTCCTGGGATTAACGTGGCAGTCAAGGCGTTGGTAAATTTTCAGTTACTATTCACCTAGGTAAGCAATGTGGAATTAATCCCTTTGCCTGCCTCTTCACGCCACCTTGGCTTTCCATTTGAATTTGGACCAGCTACTACGTGAGCTGTAACAAGTCCAAAATTCCAACAATCCCCACCAAAAGCCATAGTCTCCAATTAACTCATATACTACACTTTGATATACCAGCTTTGTAGTGCAGACCTGTTTCGGGTTGAGCTACACCTAGCACTCCAGGATTCACTGACCTACAACTTTGCAATGGATATTAACTTGAATTGCCAGTTTTGTGTACGCCAATTTTACCTGAAAGCATCGCTGATACTAGGCTGCCTAAAGCCATGCCTCTGGTTGGAGCGTTACGGTCATGCTCCCATGTCTTTTCGTGAGTTCATTTGAGATTACCCAAGTCTTATAGACTGCGACCGCACAGTCGAACTCATATAGGTGTGTTCTTCAAAATTATACCCTGCAGGACAGTATCTTGCTATAGAATAGGCTAAGAACACATTGAGACAAATTGTCATCCTCCCATGCAGTGCAAGAGTACACACTTTTTTTATAGGAAATATGAAGCAATAGTGTACTCCCCTGTTATTCATACAAACTGTTTTTCTCAAATTCTACTTCACGGGATCTCCGATCATATAGAGTGCGTTACCAATGTAGAATAACTCAAGTGGGTTTCAGCCCCATTTCCTTTGATGCAACATCAATCACAGCACGTGCTAGTCCCTTTGTAAAAGGGTCCGCCAAATTTCTTGCTGTATTAATATATTCCACAGCTATAACTCCAATATTTCTCAAATGTCTTACTGATTTGATTCGCTGTTTCACATTTTTTTTAGATAATGGCTAATAAATTATCGGCTTTGACTTCTATCGAAGCTACAGCCAATTATTACAATGGTAGCAGATCAAACGGCTGCTAGAAAATTGGAGAACCTCTCCATCCACACACAGTTTTAAATGGAAGACTATTACAAGCAAAGCCTATTGCTAAATCTTCATCCATACTCCGTGAACATATGAAGCGCTGTTCTTTCCAGTCTTCGACAGGCTTCGTTTATTGCTTCATTGTCTTCATCTTTCTTCTCAAGCTGACTCCAAAATCGGAGCCAACATGTTCCCCTGTGAAGCACCTGCATAAAAGATTTAGTTAGAGTTTTGTCAAATACAACATCATTTCTACTAAGCCATATTGCCTAACATAAAGCCGAGGCACCAAGAAGTAGTAATCGTCATAGTTTTGTTCCCACTCCAACTAGCCAATCTCCAAACATGCCACTTACATTTTAGGGTGGTTATAAGCCAAAAGTGATATGCACTATATTCCAAAAGTGATATGCACTATATTCCAAAGAAACCTTGCCATATGACAACTAAAAAATAGGTGCTCAATATTTTCATGCGCCATACAGAAACAACATTGTTTATTGCCATCCCAGTTACGTCTAGCAAGGTTATCTTTTATTAATACTACCCCTTTATATAAGTACCACATGCAAATTTTAATTTTTAAAGGTGCTCTAATTTTCTAAAGAATCATGTTTCTCTCAATGACTCCCCAATTGATCAAAGCCAAATACATCGAGTGTATAGTAAAAATACCATTTTGATGCAACTTCCATAAGATTATATCAGAATTGTTGTTTAATTGAATATGTGCTATTTCTGACACTAATTCATTCCATAATCTAAGGTTGGCTGCATTTAAAGACCTCCGAAAAGACACATTTAGAGGAATAGTTTCAAAAACTAAGCTTACTGTAGCACTTTTCAGAAATGAATTTGATTTTAAAAGAGATACATCCAAACCATACATCTTCCCAGAAATGAATATGTTTACCATTATTCATCTTGAAAGATGTTAAGCTTAGAAACTTCTCTTTTACCTTCATTAGTCCTGACCAGAAATGAGAATCTCCTGGTTTTTGTTCTACTTGTCCTATCGTTTGATTTTTCAAATATTTATTTCTTAACAGAGTTTGCCACATTCCTTCCTCGTTTATTAACTTAAAAATCCACTTACTCAACAAGCAATGATTCTGTATCTCAATGTTTTGCACCCCTAGTCCACCTTGATCTCTAGGCTGACAGATTATACTCCATTTTGTCAATCTGTACTTCTTTTTCTGACTATCATGCCAAAAAAAAAACCTCGACCTATAATACTCTATTTTTTCTAGTACACCTTTTGGCACTTCAAAAAATGAGAGCATAAACATGGTTAGACTTGTAAGCACTGAATTTATAAGTACCAATCATCCTCCTACCGACATATGTTTCCCTTTCCAACTACTTAGTTTTCTTTCTATTCTTTCCTCTATTGGTTTCCAATCTGAATTCCGTAATTTACGATAGTGCATAGGAAGTCCTAGGTATCTGAAGGGTAAGGATCCTTGTTTGCATCCAAACAATTTTGTGTATTGAGTTTCACTTTCCTTTGCTTGACCAAAACAAAAGAGCTCACTTTTATGGAAATTAATTTTTAAACCTGATACCTGTTCAAATGCACAAAGTAACAACTTCATGTTCTTAGCTTGGTCTAAATCATGTTCCATAAAAAGGATTGTATCATTGGCGTATTGTAATATGGATAAGCCATCATCTACAAGGAATTACACCTGAAATCTGTCCACTATCTTTTGCTCTTTTAATTAAAATGGCCAACATATCCACTACAATATTAAACAATATTGGTGACAAAGGATCCCCTTGCCGCACACCTTTCTTTGTTTGAAAATTAGGCCCTGTTTGATCATTTATTTTGATGCCAACATGCCCCCCCCCCCAGTAACGAAAGATTCTATCTATCTACACCACTTTGGAGAGAAACCTTTCATTCTTAAAGTTTGTTGCATGAATGACCAATTAACCTTGTCATACGCTTTCTCGAAATCAATTTTAAATACAACTCCACTTAGTTTCTTCCTATGCATCTCATGTAAAGTCTCATGTAGAATTGCTACACCCTCCATTATATTTTCCCAAGTAGGAAAGCGGTCTGTGTTGGACTAATCACCTTGTGAGCTATTTCAGATATTCTGTTTGTAGCCACTTTGGTAAAAATTTTAAAACTGACATTAAGTAAACAAATGGGTCTATATTGTTGTATTGTACTCGCTTCCTTACACTTAGGTATTAGAATAATTGTTCCAAAATTGAGACTATACATTGGTAAAGTGTCCTTATGGAAATCATGAAATAAAACCATTAGGTCTCCTTTTATTGTCTCCCAAAAAGTTTGGTAGAACTCAATGGGGAATCCATCTGGACCTGGCGCTTTATTATGTTCCATCTGAAAAACTGTCTCTTTCACTTCTTTTTTCGTAAAACTTGCCACTAAAGTCATATTTTCCTGTTCTGTAAGTTGAGGAATGTCATCTACCCATGTTTCATCCATGGAAAAGTTATTCACAACCGGAGGACCGAAAAAAAAATTATAATAAGATGTTATATGTTTTTTCAAATCAGCATCCCCTTCAATTATGTGACCCTCATGTTGCAATTGGAAAATATGAGTCTTTCTATGTTTACCATTAGCCACTAGCTGAAAATATTTAGTATTAGAATCTCCTTCTAATAATTCTTTCACTTTCGCTCTTTGGTACCATTTAATCTCTTCCTTTCTTAGCATATGGGCTTATCTATTGCTTAGACAATGTTTAAAATTAATCTCTTCTTGAGTCAACATCGTTGATTAAGATTTTTTGTCTAACTCATCCAATTTATTTAGTATATTCTTTTTCTCTTTCTTTTGCTGTCCACTAACGTCTTTTGCCCATCCTTGCAAGTATTGGCGTACCCTACGGAGTTTTCCTTGCCATATTTTCATAGGAGTACCATTAAATCGTTTCAGACCATATCTCCTTAATCATATCAAGAAAACCATCTCTCAGTAACCATCCTAACTCAAATTTGAAAGTCTGGTGGTTACATGAAGTTTGTTTGTCCTTCGTATTTAATAGTAAAGGAGTATGATCAGAGATATCATGATTGAGTGTTTGGACCGAAGATAAGGAATATTTTTGTTCCCATTCAGTACTCATAAGGATTCTATCTAATTTCTCAAAAGTAGGATTTGATAGATTATTTGCGCATGTGTATTGTCTTCCTGTCATCTCAAGCTCCCTTAGGTCTAGACAGTCAATCACCGCATTAAATAAAAATGGTCATCTATCATTATAAGTATCTTTGTTCTTTTCTAAAGGGCTTCTTATGATATTAAAATCACCACCAATCAATACTGGTAAATTTTCGTGTGAACACATAGACACCAATTCTGTCAAAAAAAAACTCTCTTTTAAATTTTGTTGTGCCGGGCCATAGACGACAACTAGGGACCATTTAAAATTATCAGATTTATTACAAATCTGAAATTTTACAAAGAAATCCCCTTCACTGATCACGCCTATGTCATATTCATTTAAATCAATTCCTAACAGAATGCCACTTGATCGCCCTTTTGGAGCTTTACTGTGCCAAATAAAATCCTTTCCTGCACACAGGTTTCTAAGGAAATTTTGTCTAAACTCGCTCCTTCCGGTTTCAGAAATGGCTATAAAGTTCAGATTATATTCTCTCGTGATGTCAGATACAAATTTATTTTTCTTAGGGTATGCAAACCCATTACTATTCCAAAAAATTCCTTTCATTGTTCACTATCCTACTTTTTCTTCTTCTTTCCTTTCTTCTTACTTGACAAGGAAGCTGGTTCTTTCTTTGAGACAGTAATGCAATCCATAGGATAAGCACTGTCAAAATCCTCATCAGTTATGTCACTACAAAAAGTACTTAACATTAGCTTATCTAATTCTTCATCCGCTTCCATTTCCTTTTCTTCCCTATCAAGAAACCTCTCAACCATATCAGACCTATGATTTTCTAGTAGTCTTTGTTTTTCAACTTTCTTAATACTCTCGATTGAATCATTTGTACTAAAAGAATCATTTCCTAAAACTATACCAACCCTATTCATATTAAAAGCAATATGCTCATCCGTAAAATGTAAAAAAGATGATTTAAGTATTTATGGGTTACCTTTGTCCTTCATGACATCCAGATTCCTTGCAGCTTTAATCTTTTCTGCTCGCTCCCCCGTGTCCTGATCAGCTGAGCTTGCACGCCGTTTACTTCTGCGTGATGGAGTTATAGCTTCAGGTATCTCAGCAAGCGATTGCACACTCGCCATTGAGTCAGTATTTGCCATCAAACTTGGCATTATCGCCTCCGTAGGCTGTTCTTCTGACTGATCTCCCAACAAGTCCCGTTGCAGCTTATCAAAATAAGCATCATCATAGGTCACATCATCCTCTTCTGAGTCGTCAACTATTTCATTCCATTCCATCGTGTCATCTTTATCAGCCATGCCTGGGACAGTTAGTTTGTACACTTTTCTGTCATGTATCTTGTTATTACGCCCATCACTGCTAATATGTTTCCCATCCAAATTGCTTTCAATATTTGCATCTTCAGCTCTGTATCCTCTATTCTGATCTGCCATCCCATTGCCCCTTCTACTTTCTTGCTCGGCCCCTGATCATCTCATGTATCATCTGTCTCCATCGGCTCCGAATGAAAAGTATCAGTATGTGTTTCCACTTTAAAGTGTAGCTCATATATAAACTCCCCAATGGCCACATCAACTGACTTGTTTGAGTCCATATAAATACTTTTTCAGCCTGCACACCTTGTTCTCCTGTCCAGGCACCACAAATCCATCGGGTTGCTGCATATAAATCTCTTCATCAAGCTCTCCATTTAAGAAAGCCGTCTTCACATCCATTTGATGGATAAGTAGATTATGAGAAGCAGCAAGTGCAATAAGCACTCGAATTGTGGTTAGTCTAGCAACAGAAGAATAAGTATCAAAAAACTCTTCACCTTCCTTTTGGGTAAAACCCTTGGCCACAAGTCTAGCCTTATACTTATCAATTGTACCATCTGGTTTGAGTTCTTTTTGAAAATCCATTTACAGCCAACCGGCTTGCACCCAACAGGACAGTCACATATTTCCCAAGTTCCATTTGTTAAAATAGAATCCATTTCATTATGGACAGCCTCCTTCCAATTCTCTGCATCTAGTGATGCAAGTGCCTCTGAAAGAGTTTTGGGTACACCATCAACAAGATAAACAACAAAGTCATCACCAAAGGATATAGGAATCCTTTGTTTCTTGCTCCTTCGAGGAACATCTATGCTGTCATCTTCTTCATTATTTTGTTCAGAAGGCGTAAAAGTTTCAAAATTTGCCATTGGTTCAGGAGTAAAACTATCAGGTACTAAGCTACTAGTTGCAGCCCTATCCTTCATGGGAGATACATTTGCAAAAAATGTAGCATCACGAGATTCAGTTATGGTGTTAACATGCACATCAGGAATCTCAGATTTTATTATTAAGAATTTATAGGCCGCACTGTGTTGTGCACATCTTAGAAAGACACAATCCACGGTTTTTGGTCCTAATTTTCGCTTCTTACAGCCAGGCACATTGACTTTCGCTAGACAACCCCATGCACGTAAGAATCCTGCATCCTAGAGCAGGCTTTCTTCCTTTCCATCCTTCATAAAGGGTTATTTCGCCCTTGGATGATGGAACTTGGTTTAGAGTAAAACAAACAGTCAAAATGGCTTCTCCCCACCATGACTTAGATAAACCAGAACTGTCCAACATGGCATTTACCAAGTCCGTAAGCGTTCGGCTTTTCCGTTCAGCCACCTCGTTTGATTGGGGTGAATAGGGAGCCGTTGTCTCATGGATAATCCCATGTTCTGTACAATGATGTTTTTCTTTTTCCTGTGTCTAGGAGTGTAGATCCGAGAGTCTCGTGTTGGAGAATAAAACTGTGGTTCGGAGGTGGTCAATACCTTCGAATCCGGTTGCCGGAGTCGTGGAAGACGATCCGGCCATCTGCCCTTTGTCGATGCGGTCCTATGCGCTAGGGCAGCGTCGGTCGGTGGCGAGGGCAGTGGTATAGAAGTCACGGCGACGTCGTTGATCTCCCGGTGACGGCGGTCGTCGTTGCAGTGACGGTGCTGGTGCTTCCCGTCGGCACAGCGCCCCCTCACAGATCGGGTTTAGGGTTTGTCGGTGAGGTGTGGCGGTACGGACTAACTCACGTGTGAGTTTCGGTCGGCCCCCACCTCTATTTATTGTGACGCTAGCGACAGGGGCCCACCAGCCAAAATGGGCTGGGCGCGATTAGGTCAAGGGCCTATTTAGGCCGTTGGGCCAAAACGGGTGAAGATCAATTTCTAACATTCTCCCTCTTGATCTCACTTTATACTTTTATCTTTAATACCTTTTAACTTTGCTCATTCCATTACAGATTAATGCATAAAACTGTCTCATCGTCACGATCAATCGTATACTGTAAGCTTCCATTACAGATTTAACAGTTACAATACATTTTTCTGTTCTGAAATAGTTATTATACATTTGAGCCATCTTTTAGTTCAAGAATCACAGGCTTTCTCTTAAACCCATGCCGGCAACATGTTTAATGAACACTTTGAGTGGTAAGCATTTAGTAAGCGGATTCGCTAGCATCTTTGCGGTACTTATATGCTCAAGACTTATAATTTGATCACGAACCTTATCTTTCACAACATAATACTTTATGTTAATGTGTTTGACAACACCACTTGACTTATTGTTGTGGGCATACGTTACTGCGGGTTCATTATCGCAGTACAACTTAAGTGGTCCATAGATGTCGTCAACCACTTTTAAACCAAGTATGAACTTTTTAAGCCAGTTCACCTGCCCCGTAGCCTCATAACATGCAACAAACTCGGCATACATTGTGGACGATGTAGTGACGGTTTGCTTTGAGCTTTTCCATAAAATAGCTCCTCTAGCGAGAGTAAACACATATTCGGATGTAGATTTTATATCATCTCCCGCATAGTCAAAATCCATGTACCCTACTATATAGAGTGAATCTGATCTTCTGTATGTCATCATGAGGCCTTTTGTTCCTTGCAAATAACGCAAGACTTTCTTTATCAATTTTCAATGTTCTATTCCAGAATTGCTCTGGAATCTGCCAAATAACCCGATAACAAATGCTAAGTCAAGGCGTGTACATACTTGAGCATACTGTAAGCTTCCGACAGCTGAGGCATATGGAACCGATTTCATTTGATCGATCTCATACTGGTTCCTGAAGCATTAAAAATCCCCATATCTGTCGGCCTTGACTATAGGTGCAAGTGATGGACTATATTTATGCATACCATATTTTTTTAATACTTTCTCTATGTATGCTTTTTGTGATAGTTCCAATACCCTTTTTTTTCTATCTCGATGAATTTCGATTCCTAGAATGAAAGAAGCTTCACCAAGATCTTTCATATCAAAGTTTGAGGATAAAATCTTCTTTGTCTCCAGTAGCAGAATGACGTCACTACTAGCCAGTAGGATATCATCCACGTACAGGATTAGAAAGATAAATTTCCCATCTTTAAACTTTGAATAAACACAGTTTTCTCTATATTTTCTTTAAACCTAAATTTTCTTATTGTACTGTCAAACTTCAAGTACCACTGTCTTGAAGCTTGCTTTAACCCATAAATTGATTTCTTTAGACGGTATCTCGTTGTTTCATTTTCTTTCATGACAAAGCCTTTCGGTTGTGCCATGTAAACATTTTTCTCTAAATCTCCATTGAGGAATGCTGTCTTTACATCCATTTGATGTAACTCTAAATCATAATGAGCCACTAGTGCCATTATGATTCTGAAGGAATCTTTACATGAGACTGGAGAAAAGGTCTCATTGTAATCAATCTCTTGTCTTTGCGTAAAGCATTTTACCACGAGTCGTGCTTTATATCTTTCTACATTCCCTTGGGAGTCGAATTTTGTTTTGTAGACCCATTTACAGCTTATTATTTTGGCTCCTTTAACATTACTTCCAAGTCCCAGACTTTATTAGCCTTCATAGACTTCATTTCTTCTTCTATTACCTCAAGCTATTTTGAAGAGTTTTCACTTCTCATGGCTTCTTCAAATGAGGTGAGAGCATCCTCCATTTGAAATTTTTCTGTCTGATAAACTTCATAGTCATCAGAAATAGCTGATCTTCTTACTCTTTGAGACCTCTTTGGGGCCTCTTTATTTTGTACATTTTCTGTTTGAGCCTGTTCTTGCTCCCCTTCACCTGTGGCAATGGGTTCTATTGGATCCTGTAGAACAGGTTTCTCATTCTCATTCATTGTTGCCACAGGAGAAACAATAACAGGTGCTTGCACCACAGTATCTCGCACTGTCGGTGCAGCGACAGCAGGTAGTGTAAAGAATGGTTCTTGAATCATCGGAGTGAGCGGATACGTCCGTTTCTCTTCAAGGTCAATCTCTCGAGCAACCATGCTCCCCTTAATCATCTCATCCTCTAAGAAGACAGCGTGTCTCGTTTCTACAAACTTTGTATGTCTGTCTGGACAGTAGAAACGAAAACCTTTTGACTTTTCTGGGTAACCAATAAAATGGCAACTCACTGTTTTGGTATCTAATTTCTAAAGATTTGGGTTAAATACTTTAGCCTCAGCTGAACTCCCTCACACACGTAAGTGGTTTAATGAGAGAACTCTCCCTGTCCACAATTCGTACGGTATTTTCGGCACCGATTTACTGGGTACTCTGTTGAGAATATGAATGGCGATTTTTAACGCCTCCATCCACAAACTCAATGGTAATGTGAAATAACTTATTATGCTTCGCACCATATCCATCAAGGTACGGTTGCGTCTTTCAGCTACTCTATTTTGCTGAGATTCGCCTGGTGTAGAATACTGGGCCACTACGCCATTTTCCTGTAAAAACCTTGCAAAAGATCTTGGAACTTGCCCATACGGGGTATGCCGATTGTAGTACTCCCCCACGATCGGATCGGACTATCTTTATCTTTAAATCGTGTTGGTTTTTCACTTCAGCCTTAAATATCTTAAATTTATCCAAGGTTTCATTTCTTTCTTTGATTAGATAAATATATCTATATCAGGAGTAATCATATGTGAATGTTATGAACGAGTCACAACCATCTATACTCTTTACAGAAAAAGGACTACAAATATCTGTGTCAATAATTTGTAGAATTCCTGTGCTTCTTTTGGCATCTTTCTTAATTTTCTTTACATATTTTTTTAATGCAATCTCGATATTTTTCTAAGTCTGAGAACTCTAGTGGAGGAAGAATATCATTCTTAACTAGTCTTTCTATTCTCTCCCTCGAAATATGGTCTAAACGACAGTGCCATAATTTCAACGACGCATATAGAGTTCTTTTTTGTTTTCTATTTTCATTGATGGATAAGGATTCGTTTGTCTCGCACGCAACGTTCTCATTATCACATACGACATTCACATCATCACGTAGTGAAAACAAATAAAGCTCATTTTATAATATGGCAAGACCAAGACATTCTTTATTAAACATTATTTCACACTTGCCATTTCTAAAATGACAATCATAACTATCATTATCCAAACATGAAACACTAGTCAAATTTCTCTGTAGAGAGGGTACATAGAGAACATCTCTAAGTATAAGAGGAAAACCATCAGCTAGCTCTAATGAAAGATCACCAACGGCTTCAACTTCTGCTTGGACTCCATTTGCAACTTTAATGCATCTTTCTCTTCTTTGCGTAGTCCTCGTCGAACGGAATCCCTGCAAAGAATTTGTAACATGAACAGTTGGTCCAGAGTCAATCCACCAAGTAAATTTCGAATATTGCACATACAGGGATTCATTTATAAAGTTAATAATATTCTCACCTTTCTTTGCCATGATCATATTTAAATAGGAGGGACAATCCTTCTTGTAGTGTCCCGTTTTCTTGCAGTGAAGACGCTGGTCCTTGTCTACTGTAAATTTATTCTGTTGAGGCTGATGGACAGAGGCTTTTCCCTTGTTCTTTGAGGAGTGACTGTTGAAATTCTTTCTTTTGTTGTCCTTCACATAGTTGATAGAACCACCATGTGAAGTTTTAATTTTGTTCTCCTCTTGCACACACATAGCTATGCACTTTTTCAAGTCCCATGTCTCGAGTTGCATATTGTAGTTGACAACAAATGTGTCAAATTCTTTTGTCAAAGAAGCAAAAATCAGATGGATAAGGAGCTCATCCTTGAGACCCAAATCCATTGGTTTGAGCTTAGATGCCATATTGCTCATTCTTAGTATGTGCTCTCTAATGTCACCGTTACCACCAGGGTACTTTTCTGTCACAAGTTGCTTAATCACTTGTGTAGCATATGTCTTTGAAGAGCCAGTAAACTAATTCTTTAATTTTTTCAAGGTACTCTATGACAGTGTCACACTCTGAGATTGAACCCACAATTGCAGGCTCAATCGTGTTCTTTATCACAGCTATACACTTCTTGTTGGCTGTGGTCTATTTTCTATGCTCAAGGTCATAGAACATCTTTAAGGGAGCCCGAGGGCTTCCGCCACAGTGTAGCCGACGGCTACGATTTTCCTTTGCGGATCTTTACTCGCGGGTAGGGTTTCGGCGAGTTTTTTTCATACTCGTTGGGATCCACTGCTAGACCTGGCTCTGATACCAATGATGTTTTTCTTTTTTCTATGTCTAGGAGTGTAGATCCGAGAGTCTCGTGTGGGGGAATACAACTGTAGTTTGGAGGTGGTCAATACCTTCGGATCCGGTTACCGGAGTCGTGAAAGACGATCCGACCATCTGCCCTTTGTCGATCCGGTCCTCTGCGCTAGGGCAGTGTCGGTCGGTGGCGAGGGCAGTGGCGTAGAAGTCATGGCGACGTCGTCGATCTCTCGGTGACGGCGGTCGTCGTGGCGGTGACGGTGGTGGTGCTTCCCGTCGGCATAGCGCCCCCTCACAGATCGAGTTTAGAGTTTGTCAGTGAGGTGTGGTGGTATGAACTAACTCACGTGTGAGTACCAGTTGGCCCCCACCTCTATTTATTGTGGCGCTGGCGATAAAGGCCCACCAGAGCTGAGCGCCCCCGATCAAGGCGCGATTAGGTCAAGGGTCCATTTAAGCCGTTGGGTCAAAACAGGCGGAAATCAATTTCTAACATAGAATACTCACCGAAATCATTAGAAAGATACTCCTCCTCGATCTTAATTTTCCTTTCTAGTTGGTTTTTCACCTCTTCCTTATAAATCTTAAAACAATCTAATGCCTCATCTTTAGTTTTAATTAGATAGAGTTGACACCACCTAGTAGCATCATCAATAAACGATATGAAATACCTCTTTCCTCCCTTGGTCAAAATTCCATTCATATCACATAAGTCAGAATGAATGAGTTCTAGAGGCGCCAAGCTTTTCTCTTCCATGCTTTTAAAAGGTTTATGTGGCTGCTTAGCTTGCACACAAGCATGGCACTTAGATCTCCTCACAATTGGAATTTTCGGAAACAAATTAAGCTTAGATAAACGAATAATGCGATCAAAATTAATGTGACATAACCGAGAGTGCCAAATAGTGACCTCTCCATCATTGTATTCAGAACTTGAACATGAAGTAGAATTGACTAGCTTATTGTAATTTTCAAATACTGAAAGGCGGAACAGACCTCCGCTATCATAACCCTTTCCAATAAATAAACCAAACTTTGAAACAATAAACTTGTTTGACTCAAACTCTAACTTAAAGCCATCATGGCATAAAAGAGAACCACTAATCAGGTTCCTATTTATTCCAGGGACATGCTGCACATTCTTGAGTGATAGAGTCTTTCCGGAGGTTAACTTCAGATCGACTCTCCCAACTCCTTGTACTGCAGCCGTTGACCCATTGCCCATCAAGACGGAGGAACCGTCGGCAACCTGATAAGATGTGAACAAATTAAGGTCAGAACAAACATGTACATTAGCTTGTGTCTAACCACCAATCAGTGGATTGACATGCTAGAAGAATTTTGGGAGCATACCCAGATCCTCCAGCCTCTCCAATAGTCACATTTGCAGTTTTCTGACCACCTTTCTTACCCTTCCTCTGGCGGCATTTTCTGGCAATGTGATCAGGCTCACCGCACACAAAGCAAGTCAGGTACTCCTTGTTCTTCTTCTTCTTCTTAAAGTTAGTGCTCTGTTTGGCCTTTCCCTTCCAATTCTTATTATTCTTGTTGCTACCACCAGATTTGCCTTCCACCACATTGGCATTAGAGGGGCCTCCTTCCTGGAGAACAAGACGGGGCACATCCTTGGATCTTGCCGTTTCTTCAACATCAAGAGAAGATATCAGACTTTCAACAGTCATGACCTCCTTCTTGTGTTTCAGACTCTTGGAAAAACTCCTCCATGATGGAGGCAGTTTGGAAATTATCCCACCAACCACGAACTTGTCCGGCAAAACGCAATCGAAGTGCGCAAGTTCCCCCACCAGGAGCTGGATTTCATGAGCCTGTTCCACGACTGATCGATCATTGACCATCTTGTATCCGTGGTACTGGTCATTAACATAAAGTTCACGTCCAGCATCTGATTCTGCATATTTCTAGTCTAGAGCATCCCATAATTCATGAGCCGAGGTGTACTTCATGTAAATGGCACAGAGTTGATCCGAGAGGAGTGACAATATACAACCAATGCAAGTGGAGTTTTCTAAGTCAAACTCGCGGTACTGGTCCTCAGTGAGGGGAAGAACACGGTAAATCACCCACCGTATCTTCATTGACATAAACCAAAACTTGATTCGTGTCTGCAACCTCTTAAAATTGTCACCCCCAGCGAATCACTCAGGTTTCAACGCATCCGAAATTCCAGCCATGTTAATTCTATAAGGTTTCTGGATTGTTACAAAATTAACATAGTCTAAGATTAATTTGATTATACTGAACACAAAGAAAAAAGAATTACTAGCAGGAAAAAGAACACATGGCAAAACCATGTAACAAAGCAAACAAAATGCTATGAAATGCATCTTAAAAACGAATGGACGCTACAGAAAAATACTTACAGTAGGTCCTGCTATGAAAAAGAGTTGAAGGAGACGTCGAAGAGGGAAGGACAGCGAGCGGTCGTGTTGATGCACTTCCCAGAAACCTTATCGCTGGCACCTGTGCAGGTCTTCAAAACGCCGGCATTGGCTCGGAGACACCGCTCTCCCCCAATCCGCTGCATGGCAGACAGAGGGACGGCAAAGCTTGAAAACGGCGTGAGCAGCAGATGAGTATGAAAGGCGAGTTGTTTTCCTGTGTCTCTTGCCTACAGGACGTCTCCTTTTATAGAGAGAAAACACCACAATCAACTCCATTCAATCTGCCATAATTCTCAGGAAACCACTTTTTTCTACATGTAATCATCATTCGAGCATTTCATTGCACAGCATTATTGTGTAATAAACAGCCAGCGTGTGACTCATTACTCCTGGGATTAACGTGCAGTCAAGGCGTTGTTAAATTTTTTGTTACTATTCACCTAGGTAAGCAATGTGGAATTAATCCCTTTGCCTGCCTCTTCACGCGACCTTGGCTTTCCATTTGAATTTGGACCAGCTACTACGTGAGCTGTAACAAGTCCAAAATTCCAACATATTGCCGAGCTCCGATGGAGATGGTGACTTATATAGAGGCACATAATTTGGAGGCAAAGTATCCACCCCAAAGGCAAGTGAAGTGTATCTCCAAATTAATACAATCCTAAACTATAAGATTGATCTGTAGTCCCAACAACGACCGCAATGGTAACATCATAAACACCAGGGTGTCATTTGGTCTAGAAAAAAATAAAAAAAAATCAACTCTTCCCTCCGTTCTTAAATATTATCGTTAGAGTACCTTCAATACATTTGACTAGAAATTTTATACTAACGAGAACAATGTAAAAAAAGGGAAATAGCTCACATACCATATGGGGAACATGGAAAGCCTGTCAGATTTAAGGTAGTGTTTGGTTCAACTTTAGTAACGGTATCGTAATTGTAATTAACCTTGGGTGTAATCAAAATCAATGTTTCCCATTAAAGACTTTGTTTGGTTCGGTTATGTAACGGTTTTCGATTCCAATACTTTGTTTGGTTGAGAAAAAATGTAATGTAATCAATTCAAATATAACTCAACTCCTTTCAAATTTTCAACGCACAACATTTTCGTGACATATAAATTCAGATTAAACAAATTTCTCATATGACAACTTAAAAGGTGAAAGCAAATCCTAATTAAAACACAAATTAGGTGACATCAAATCTTTCATAATCCATCCAATTTAGTTAGATTTTTCCTCTTTGATCTGCTCAAAAAAGAATGGGGGCAACCAAAGAGAAATTTGACGGCGGACTCCGTGTCGTCATCTTCCTCACCACTGCTGCTCCCACCGCATGTGGCCACGGGTGGAGCTGAAAGCCGGGGAGGAGGGCGCGCGCCAGCTGGGGAGTAGTCCGTGAGCCGCCGGGGAGGAGGGGCACGCGCCGGGGTGTAGGAGAGCCACGCGCTGGGGTGGAGGAGGCCGTGCGCCGCAGGGAGGAGGTCCGCGCGCCGCCGATGTGTAGGAGAGCAGCGCGCCGGTGTGTAGGAGTTCCGCGTGCCGCCGGGGAGGAGGGCAACGCCGCGAGTCGGGGAAGAGGGCCCGCACACCGCCAGTCGAGGAGGAGGGCCCGCGTCGCTAGTCGGGGAGGAGATCGCGCGCGGACCAAGGAGGAGAGGCCGCGCGTCGGGCCGCCGCTTGGTTGGGGAGGGGTTGCGCGCCACCAGTTGAGGAGGGCCCGCGCCGACCAAGGAGAGGCCGCGCGCCGGGCCGCCTGGGTGGGGAGGCCGGCAGCCAAGGAGGAGCGCCTCGCACCGAGAAACTGGGAGGAGCTTTGCGCGCCGGCGAGGAGGAAGCCGTGGGCCGCCGGCGAGTAGTGTCGCAAGAGAGCAAGGGCCAGTATCGATTCGATACCGGCTGAGGGCCTGTTTCAGATTTGTATACCCTGGTATCGGAGTACCCAGTATTTCATTCCGGTGCACTGTTAACCAAACTAAAGTAACAGATTCAAATACCGATCCGGACCTGAATATGTTACATTTACTCGAAACAAACACTACCTAAGTGACTATTATGGCTGAAGAAATTGAAAAGACAAATTGCAGCACAACTGTAATCATCGATCTTCTTCCAGCAGATAAGGCAAAAATTCCACCAAAATTAAATCAAACTTCACCAATAACGTATAAAAAGTCAATGATTCACAAAATAAAGCTAGACATTTCTCTGAGAAAGAACCTTCTATATCAAGAGCAAGGCTCAAAACAAAATTTCTAGTACATAGCTACTAAGCTATAACAACTCTGCTACGAGAATTCTTCACTAAAGAAAAATTTCTCATACTTAGCATAACATAGCCATTAACAATAGCACAACAATGAGAATTCTTGCTTCAAGAACATTATCTTATTTTCTTTCCATATTGAAATGTTAGCGGAGAACTGCCACAAGAGAAGGCCACAATTTGCTCTGCCAACCTGGGCAGCCAGCCGCAAGGTGCAATTTTTCCAAAACATGCCCCATGTCTGACAAGCCCTTAGGACAAGGGCTTTCTGTCAAAGTACTTATCATGCTATTTTACAACCACAGCTTTGTTGGATTTCTACAGTATGCTCGCAACAATTAGCGGACACAAACCTGGCTAAAACAGCACGTTGTCTAGATAAAGTCAAATTAATCTGGTGTTCGCATGCTACTTTTGTTGGAATGTTTCAAGATAACAAACAGCACCGAAGACACCAAAGGTTAGGGAACCATGGGATCACCAGAGGAAACTGTGTGCATGTGTGTGTCCCTTCCATTTAGTTCAACAGGTGAATCCATGTCTCCTGGGCCTGAGGTTTTAAAAATACAGTAAGATGGACACAAACGGAGGCATCAGTGGCAATAAACATCATATGAAAACTGCAAAATATGTATTACCGAATATGGAGCCAATAGAGCGCCTTGGTAGAGATGAATTCCTCTGAAGATCTGCATGCATTTTAAGTTTCAGAAGTACTAATTGTACATAATGTTCATCTACATGTTCTCCCAGCATAAACTGACAGTGTGGCTACTGAAAATTCCATGGATAGTTTAATCTTTAACAATAGTTTTTCAATAAAGGCTCGCCATCTTGATAAAGTAACAATGTCATGATAAGGGACAAACCTGAACGTTTTATCCCTTTTACCGCATCGAAGTTTTTGTATGTATACCCAACAAAACTGAGATCTTTGGAATTCAGCATCGTCTGTAATTTCCACAAAAATCAATTTAGAAATTCAAGAGTGCAAAGGCAAAATATATTTATTCAGTGAGATAAACAAAAATGCTACTAATTTGGGCTGGTGGTTCAACTTTTGAGCTGTAAGCAGAAATGCATCTAAAGAGCACCCACTATAATCTCGATATCCTAGGTGCAAGTCTATAATTGGAGGACACAAGCTCCATTTCTAGAGCTTCCTTCACATTTACGCAGGATGGTAGTCTAGCGCTTATAAGTTGCATAGCAAGTGGGTACTGAAAGACCAAGCAATAAAAAGTTACATAATAGAAGGTGCCCGATTGATATATACTGGTAGAACATTTCTTTTCTAACAACAGCTTATTCCAACATAAGTAGCAGGCAAGAGATACTAATAGCTGTGGAAAATGACTCAAAGAAATGATTCATGTAGCTCGTTAGACTACAAAAGACAATTTAAATAGTATCATCATTCTCCTTTTGTGCTGTTTTAGAAACTTTGTTTTGTTCTCAACTACTAGATGTTTTACATTCTCTAGGTGGTGTATTCCATGAAAGGATATGTGAATGCTATTGGCAAGTGGAATTTGAATTAAACGTTTGTGGTGGTTTGTTGGGTTGAATACCCTTTCTTGGGCATGGGAGCAACTACAGAGGGAGAAGTAATTGCTTGTTCTACATGCCCATTGCTAGAACAACATAGTTTAATAAATGCAGTGTTATTATGTTAACTTCAGAACTGAATTTATATGTACCTTTCTTGAAGGCCCTGAACCAGTTCTGGTAGGAGGATTTTCCAACTGCAACAGAGGACTAAGGAATTAGGTAGAGAAATGCAATGATTATGCCAAAAATAAAAACATATGAGCAAATCAATAACAGCGAAAACCTCAGACAGCAGAACATCAATATTTACATTATTATCAAGCACATTTAAAACAAAGAAACATATTGATGTGCGTAGCCTCATATGTGGAAAGGTATTTGATTAAATAATGCATGTGTACTCAGAGAGTAAATGCATTCCTATCCTAGAATTCCAAAGGCAACGTTCAAATGCTGCCAAGAGATTTAGAAGGTAAAAATTGAAAAATTGCACAGCAGGAAATAGCTATGTTTAAACTGATTATCTGAATTGTTGGCTGGAGATAAATAATTCTGGAGTGGAGTAGTAAAAATAAAGAAGAGTAAAAGGATATTTACTTCCTCAAACTTCATGAAATTCTGTGTATCCAGTTCATCATTGACTTGAGGCTTAAATGCTGCTTCCATTTCATAAAGTTTATCCCATGCAACTCCTCGGAACCAAGGATGTGCCTGATGGTAAAAGAGATCAGCTCGTAAGCATAACAAGAGAGAGAGAAAAAAAACAAAGACAAATACTTTTTCCATGCTCAAGGTCAACCTTTATTTGATCCGCTCCTGCACTGCCAATCCTGTGGTCAACATCACATAGTAATCGGCAAATCAGGTCCCTTGCTTCATGAGACAACCTAGCATCCTCAGGAAATTTCAAGTGGTTTCTCCAGTGCACAATCTGTAATAATGTGAAATAGATGTCAGTGCATCCCTTAAAAAAGGAACGGGGGAGGGGCATATGCATATAATGGTTCATAACTTCATATATGCAATACAGTTCAACATTTTATTCTGTTATGTATCCCTAACATTGTTGGCAACAAACTTGTAACCCCACATATCAGGTTACATGATATTAAGATGCAAATTATTTTCTTTCACGGACTAAAAGGACAGCAAAGATGCTAAAAATGTTGGGTAAACAAAGCCTATTAGATTTGGCACGCTGTCATCTGGTTCCCAGCTCGCAGCCTGACCTCAAAACTTAACCTAAGAAATATGCAGTGAAAAGACTAAGGTTTAAGCTAAGCCAAACAAAAACTCGGTTAGCAAAATGTACCGAGGAAAGACAAACCTAAATTAAAAAAAAAAGGATACATAAAGAAACCATATCAATGCAGGTAATCTTTAGCGGACAATTTCAGCGAACTGTTGTGAGCAAAGATAAACCTTTCGGCAAGTAGTTATTGGATCATCAGCATAAAATGGTGGATATCCAACAAGCATCTCATACATGATTGCACCCAAGGACCACCTATAGGGGGAAAATAATGCAGAATGAATAAATTCAGGCCAAGAATCACGTAGAAAAAAGATTATTCAAACATAGCATACCAATCGCATTCCATTCCATATCCCTTCTTTAGCAGAACCTCGGGAGCAATATAGTCTGGCGTCCCAACAGTTGAGAATGCCTTATTATCAAATTTAAAGTGAGAAACGACACCACAAAGAAATGTACGGTTAAGATACATGCTATTAATGCCTTTTCGCAAGTGCTTGTAAGATATAATGCAAAAAAAATGTACTGGATTTATATGGCACCGTAATATGTTAAAATGCAAAGTAGGTATACCAATTTTCGCCTATTCATCTGCCAGTGCTGAAGTTGTTTGTGTTGACTTTTCCATCTTCTACCATTTGCTGCATCAGACAAAGAATTATCAATATCCATTGATTCCGTCAGGTTGTCTTCACTCATTGGTTCCTCTTCATTCAAGGTTGAGAGCTTCGAACAATCAATTGGCTTGCACAAGCCAAAATCAGATAGCTTCATGTGACCATTCTTGTCTAGAAGTAGGTTATCAGGTTTAATATCTCTGCAAACAATAACAAGCCAAATATATAGATATATAGATCAGCAAAAGAAAAGAATATTATTTATCACATATTTGTAAACAAAAATATGTAACCTGTGGATGTAGTTGTGTTTATGAATGGATTCAATAGCAAGGATTGTCTCAGCAATGTAGAATCGAGCCACATGTTCAGTTAAGGTATCCTCTCTCATGAGAAGGGTCATGATATCACCACCAGGGAGGTACTCCATAATAAGGTAAAGGTACTCTGAGTCTTGGAAAGAATAATACAGCTTCACAATGCAGTGACTAGCAACTTCAGCCAGCAAGTTTCTTTCAGCTCTAACATGCTCCACCTAAGAGAGATTTATAAAATTCAGTAAAAACAGTTCATGGCCAAAAACGAAGGGATATGGGGGCCTTTAACATTAATCAGTGTTCCCAACCTAATCTCAAGCTAGTTGTTTTTGTACAGCAGAATAATATGAGAAGCACATATTATGTGATTGCCTCAAATAATAGGGTAATTGTGTGACTGCATCCAATATATTATCAAATGCCTGATCATGAAAAATTAAGCATGCATCTGTAAAACCATCTAACGGACCTTTGTGATCAAGTGTAACAGATACCAAAAAAGGATCCTGCCCGCTAAACTAAGATACTGGAAATTGTGATAAGTGACAACTATACAGAAAAATCTGGATAAGTTACACAATCATATCATTTTGGTTCATCACAAATGAGCGATTTAATTTCTTATTTCTCTTACACTTCTATGAGACCTTGTGGGGGCAGCTGGATGTCACAGATGTGTAAGCTGAACTGGCAAATTTATTTCGCCATCATCATATCGCTAATTCCTCATTTTCTTAGAATAAAAGTATGCTGAACAGGAAATTAGGAAAACTTAACTAAACTAAAGCTGGTAACTTGGTAAGGAACCTTCAAGCATAAGAAGCATAAACTGTCAATGCAGTTACTATAACTACAAAGGAGAAACCTAAAATAGCATGGGATGAGAGATAATCTTACTTGCCCCCTGACAACCATATCAGATTTCTTTAGTTTTTTCATTGCATAAATGTTGCCAGACGTCTTTTCTCGACACAGTCGAACCTGTTACATACATTACAAGTAGATAGCACATAAACTCAGTACAAAAAAATATTACTACAAGATTAAATGCAGCAAAAAAAAAGTTGTAATGCCATAGACGCTTGCCATTTCTCATAACGTGAAATGGTTCTCACTTTTACTAGAGTTTAGCAATGTAAGTACATGCACCACGAAAACCACAATTATAGGTCCTTAATCATAAACTATATACCCTTAGCCCAAATATAAATGATAGTTAACAAAAAAAATGCAATCATCTCAAAAGTTAATCTACAGACCTCTCCAAAAGCACCTCTCCCAATAATCGTGAGGAGCTCAAAGTCATCGACGCATATCTTGTGCCTTTTAAGTCGAATGTACTCTGTTTCCTTTCGCTCCAGGTCTTTAATTAAATCAATTTGTTGCTCCTTTGGAACCTGAGAAGAAGCTAACTGTCTCTCCAGTTTAAAGCGCCTGCAATATATTGGATTTTGTTTAGCAATGGCGAATAGAAGTCATAGCTTCTTCAAAGAGAAAAGAACATGATCTTTGGGGTAAAAAAAGAAAGAAAGAGTCAAAATGTGCATAGAATTATTAGTGTGCAGAAGATAATTCCACTTTAACTCCACTTATGTTCGCAAGTGAGTTTATTCTAACTATTTCCCTTTTGGCAAATACAGAAACAGGGCCCATCCTTTTCCTTGGTCAGAAACAAAGTGAGCCAAATATGAAAATTATTTGATGAGCATCATTGCCCAAAATGATGTCTGAATGTGATTGAAACTGACAGAAATAACTGTGATTGCACACTATCACACCACAAAAACGGGGAAACAAAAAGACCATATGCGACAAACTTCCGCCAGAGTCCAGACAAACTTCCGCCACTGTACCACTTCTAGTAAGATGCCATCGATGCATTGGCATGTCACCTTTGGTGCAATTTCTCCTCTAACAACCTTCGTGACAACAACAGTCAAAATACCGTTACCCAGTTAGCCAAGCAGTACAACGGCTCCTCGCGCCAAAAGCCTACTCGATATTAATTTGAACTGCTTCTGTCTGATGCATTGAGCAGACACAATTATGCAAAAGAAATCTGGCAGACTTAGCTCTTCCTGATCCCTGAATTACCTGTCGCCTCTAAACTATGCCAGGCAGATGTCGAATTGCAGATAGGTTAAAAATCCTAGAGTTTATACGGTATATTCATGATACTGCTCTAGAAGATCCTACATCAGAAAACTCTCGAAATTATCAAATCACGCTCAGCAAGCTACTTATAGTAACTAGTACACACGTCCCAGTACCCACATTCCACAAGCACCCGCGAAAACGAAAAATCTGCATCCATATCTACCAGCTCGAAGACCAAGGCTCCAGAGGCGCGAGCTGGAACCCCTGGATCGATCGAGCAGGCGGCGCGCGAGATCTAAGCCCAAGCGCGCGCAACCAGGAGGAGCAACA